>CM037473.1:0-257500 GCA_021014325.1 Plazaster borealis
ATGTTGACACCCGTCTGAGTGCTATTGGTGATGACAGCAACTACGTCATCTAGGCTGGAGACCGGTGTTCGGCGGTAGCGTTGCTTGAAGAGGCCGAAACACCAGTCAGGGGCAAACTTGGTGTGTCCAACCACCATGAAGTGCATCTCGATTGACCGATGAAGACCACAGATGCAGTGCCAAAGCATATACCACAGGACAAAGCGGTTCTTATTTTGGCCACTACAATTGTCGCAATGGAGATGTGCTACAGTTTCACCAAGGCTGTAACTCTCAAAGAAATGGTTCAGGTAACTAATCACTGCATTGCTGCCCTTGGAGACGAGAACGCATTCATCAATTAAATAGTTCACTTGTTTTGAGACGCCCTCACAATGCATACATCATTAGACCGTATATGCACATGACGTCATTTGAGTAGTGCGCCCACGGCTACAGGGTACAACGTAGCTCATTTTTTGATCCTGTGCGTCACGTGTACATAGCTACACGCTGTCTACAGTGTCGTCTTTGTTTTACCTCTAAGGTGGCGGTGAATGAACACCAAAAATCCCCAGCTTTCTTGGTGTCAGGAAGTAGACTGGACCAAGCAGACCCAGTAGACCCAGTAAACCCAGTAGACCCACAGTAGACCCAATAGACCCAGTAAACCCCAGTAAACCAATAGACCCAATAGACCCAGTAGACCCAGTAGACCCCCAGTAGACCCAGTAGACCTAGTAGACCTCTAGTAGACCCAGTAGACCCCCAGTAGACCCAGTAGACCCAGTAGACCCAGTAGACCCCCAGTAGACCCAATAGACCCAGTAGACCCGAGTAGACCCAGTAGACCCAGTAGACCCCAGTAGACCCAGTAGACCCAGTAGACCCCCAGAAGACCCAGTAAACCCAGTAGACCCAGTAGACCCAGTAGACCCAGTAGACCCCCAGTAGACCCAGTAGACCCAGTAGACCCAGTAGACCCAGTAGACCCAGGGATCTACTGGGGTCTACTAGGTCTACTGGGTCTACTGGGAGTCTACTGGTTCTACTGGGTCTAGTGGGGTCTACTGTCTACTAGTGGACCCAGTAGACCCGAGTAAACCCAGTAGACCCAGTAGACCCCCAGTAGACCTAGTAGACCCATTAGACCCCAGTAGACCCAGTAGACCTAGTAGACCCCCAGTAGACCCAGTAGACCCAGTAGACCCAGTAGACCCCCAGTAGACCCAGTAGACCCAGTAGACCCCCAGTAGACCCAATAGACCCATTAGACCCGAGTAGATCCAGTAGACCCAGTAGACCCCAGTAGACCCAGTAGACCCCCTGGGGGTGTTTCATAAAGCTTTACATTTAATCTTATCTCCAAATAATCAATCTTATCTACAAACGATCAATCTTAAACTCCTCAAATTTACAATTAATCTTATCTCTGTTTCATAAAGCAAGTTAAGCTTGATATCAACCTTAACTTACTCTTCAATCGATCTTAGTCTTACACTTGATCCAAATCAGTTGTAGAAGCAAATTAATCAATCTTAAGTCTGAAATGTGGTTTCGCGAAAAATTAAAACATTTCGGTTAATTTTTTGATTCAATAAGCATGCCTCTCCAAAAGCTTTTATTAGAGAACTGTCGCACTTTACGTGGGAAGAGAATATGTAGAGATACAGAGAACCCTCTTGATCATTGAATGAGGCTTAACATTTACAATAAATACATATTAAGGGTTCTTTTTCGTCAATGACAAAAAAAATAATATTTTGAATTTATAAACTTTGATTTCATTTTATTATTTTGTGGAAAGGATTTATTCAAGCAGGTCATGGCAGAAATTGTAGTGCCACTTCCCCTTTTTTGTTCAAAATCTTTTTTTCAACTTTACAAAGTTTTATATTCTTTTTCCATGGAATTTTTTACCAGTGAAGCCAAGGGGAAAATGTTCATTCAAGTGTCCCAAGACCTGCTAAGCCAGCCCAACAAGCGAAACTTAAGGGACTGAAATATTGGCATTAACCAATTAGGAGATTTTTGGACGTTTTCCGGAACAGCAACTATATTTTGAGTTTAATTAATATATTAAATAATTTCTGCATTTATGAAATTTTGAGACGACATTGTAAGACAATAATTACAAACTTTACTGATGCATTGAATGTCAAATCGGAATAGGTGACAGCAAAATTTGGACATTAAAAAGCAGTTGCAGAATATAACAAAAATTGTAAAAACTGCCTTTAAAACATAAACATTCAACTCATGACAAATTATTTACTGAAGTCCAATTTTTATTTTATTTTATGAGGACAAATTAAACTATACAAACACTGACAAGTTTGCTTTAACATTATCATATATCTTCAATACATCTTATCATTATATCAAGTTAATTCAAGTTAATTGGCAAGAATTTAAATTAACAAATAGTTAGATATGAGATTAGTTATAAAAAGAAAATAGGTCAAGTCACAGCCATTTCGTTTTCTTTGTTCAACCCAAAATTGAATTAAAATATACCCAGTAAGTTTACCTCGTGGTCTATTACTTGAAATAAAGTAAGCATACAATTTGTAACAATTCAGCCTCAACAATAAATTAAGTGCATTTTAAAAAATTGACAAAATTAATTAAATATTTAATTCTTTTGTCATACTGATTGGCACTTACCTCACATAACATGTACGGTTTTGAAATTTGATATAATCAAGAGAGCTTGATTCAAGAACAATTTTTGTTAACAATGTTAAATAAATGTTTTTGGTGGGGGAACAACATATGGGCAAAAGAGTTAGAATTTTAAACTTTAAAAAATACACAAGAAAGATGAACATGTAAAAATAACCTTAGGGTACTGCAAACACAAGTGCATAAAATTTGTTGTAATAAAATTTGTTGATATAAAAAAATTGCCAAAACATTGCATTAAAAATGACTGAAGATGTTAAAGACTGGAGGCAAATTAAAATGCCTCTCTGGACAACTGGGCCTTCCTTCAAGAAGTCCATCTTAATGTTTTCAATCCTCAATAGCTCTTTTTCCACTTCCAAATGTCTGATGTTTGCTGCCCTTAGACTTGGTCATCACTGTTCTAAGAGCATGTTATTGTTGTTGCTGCATGCTGTTGACATTGTTGTTGCTGTTATTGAGATTGCCGCTGCTTTTGATGACATTGCTACTGCTTATCAAGTTACAGGTTGTCTCATCCACCTGTGATTCTGAATCCTGTAATTTTGATTCCTGCAAGTATTAAAAAATGCTGAAATATGATTAAATTCATATTTACTGAGTGCTGAGTGATTCAGCTAGACCTTTCAAAGATTTGTTCTTTGGTTCTAAGGCTACACTTACATAAACAATATTTGTTAATGAACTTACCCAACTGTACCTCAAGTGATAAAGGATTGGTCTCTGCACCCTGCCCATCAATCCCATGTTTCAAATGTGGTGCCAGGGCATCCTGAACACTTGCTCAAGTGTTGGATTTGTCGGAGGTACTGGTCCACCACCTGAAACAATTTAGGAAAATTATAATCATGTCATTTATTTCTTAAAAACAAAAATCATAAAGTTGACTAGTTGGATTAAAGCTTAAAACAGGGAAATCATTTCACAAGTTTTTAAAAAATGAACATAGATCCAGTCATCCTATTGTGTACACTTTGTACACGTTATGGGGTTGATAATCAAGCTTAAAAAGTGAGCAGCTATGTGTGGCTTTTTGTTATTAATATTTTTTATTACAAGGATAACATTTTTTTTTACCAAATTTAAATTTAGAATGACTCAATTTAATGTTTACCTTTTTTAGCAGTGTTTTGCTTTCCCAAATAGCTTGGGAGAAGTGCTTTCAAAGAATCTGCCAGTACCTGCAGCTCAGTAGCAGCTGAAAGTTGTACTTCTAGACCTGTTGCCTTTGTCAAAAAATAAAAGAAGTGGAAAGTTAAAAAAATGGAAAAAGAAAGGAAGAAAAGAAAGGAAAATTTTAAAAACAAATGTTTTAAAAATGAAGTAAAAATTGTCATTGGTTTTAACAAAATATTGACTGCCAAACATGTATAGTAAAATGGTGAAAATCAGACAATTAAGATAATTATAAAAACATTGTAAAATTTGAATGAAGATGTGTATTTACTATTGCCTACAGCTCAACAAGACCCCCCCAACCCACACACAAGAAAATAAACGCCCCATTCCCAACAAACAAACAAAAACAAAAAACAAAAAACACACACAACACTAACAAAACATTGATCTATAAAAAAAACTTTAGTGACTCAACTAAAATTAATGTACCATCCGGAACTAAGGAAATGCTGTGGGGTGCTCCGCCAATGCCGAGTTTGCAATAAAAATATTTCCCCGAATACAAATTATTTCAATTAAAATATATATAAATTTAATAAAATATTATTATGATTTTGGTTAAAACATCTTTAAAACCAAGAGGATTTGATGTTGAAAATAATCTTTAGATTTTTCTAGTCACAATAGGCAGTGTACCTTGAATTTTATATTTTATTTTGGTGAATATATTTTTGGCCTTTTTTGTTTCATTGAATTGAACTGCATGTGTATGACAAATTATCAATGACTGATGCTCTATTTCTTCACAAAGAAAGCAGTTTCATGCACGAAATTTTCACATTTTGTGTAGTGTATTAGTTACTCCTTACATTAGTGAAGTATCACTTTTTTATTTGAAGGAAATTGGATAAAGCAGAAGAAACAAAATTGGTTACAAAAACGCTAACCACTGCCCTCGTTCATGCACCGTGACAGCACCACTAGTTTGATGGGGAAATGGACGCAGTTGCACCGTTGCTGTCACTCCATGATTCACGCTATGACCATAACTGTGTCTAGTGACCACAAAATTGCCCTATTATTTACACTAAATGAAAGTCATGACATCTTCAATTACTGTACTGTCTAACCAAGAAAGAAAACACTCTTTTCCCACACAAAAAACAACAACAAAACGTATAAAATCTACTCACCACTCACGCTGAAAAACAAGATGGCCGACTTGAGAAAAGTTTTGACAGCTCAAAGTTGCTCTCTGTGTCAAAGGTCGCGCTTTAGCCTCTGTCAATAATATTGAAGTCTTAAGATACAATTAATATTAATCTTATCTTAAACTCGATCGATCTTACGCTAAGATTGATTTTATGAAACAGAATTTAAGAATTAATTGTAGACTAAGATTGATTCAGACTTAAGATTATGAGTTAAGATTAATTGTTTAATGTTCTTTATGAAACACCCCCCTGTAGACCCAGTAGACCCAGTACACTCCCAGTAGCCCCATTAGACCCCCAGTAGACCCAGTGGACCCAGTAGACCCCAGTAGACCCAGTAGACCCAGTAGACCCAGTAGACCCCCAGTAGACCCAGTAGACCCAGTAGACTCCCAGTAGACTCAGTAGACCCAGTAGACCCAGTAGACTCACAGTACAACCAGTAGACCCAGTAGACCCAGGAGACCCCCAGTAGACCCCAGTAGTCCCAGTAGACCCCCAGTATACCCGATAAACCCAGTAGACCCCCAGTAGACCCCAGTAGTCCAGTAGACTCCCAGTAGACCCAGTAGACCCAGTAGACTCCAGTAAACCCAGTAGACCCAGTAGACTCCCAGTAGACCCAGTAGACCCAGTAGACCCCAAGTAGACCAAGTTGACCCAGTAGACTCCCAGTAGACCAAATAGACCCAGTAGACCACCAGTAGACCCAGTAGACCCAGTAGACCCAGTAGACCCCCAGTAGACCCCAGGTAGACCCCTACTGGGGGTCTACTGGGTCTACTGGGCTACTGGGTCTACTGGGTCTACTGGGGGTCTACTGGGGGTCTACTGGGTCTACTGGGTCTACTGGGTCTACTGGGTCTTTTGGGGTCTACTGGGTCCACTAGGTCTACTTGGGGTCTTCTGGTCACCCAGTAGACTCCCAGTAGACCCAGTAGTCCCATTAGACCCCCAGTAGACCCAGTAGACGCACAGTAGACCCAGTAGACCCAAAGTACAACCAGAAGACCCCAAGTAGACCTAGTAGACCCAGTAGACCCCAAGTAGATCCAGTAGACCAAATAGACCCCAGTAGACCCAGTAGACCCAGTAGACCCCCAGTAGACCAAATAGACCCAGTAGATCACCAGTAGACCCAGTAGACCCAGTAGACCCAGTAGACCCCCAGTAGACCCAGTAGACCCCAGGTAGACCCCTACTGGGGGTCTACTGGGTCTACTGGGCTACTGGGTTTACTGGGTCTACTGGGGGTCTACTGGGGGTCTACTGGGTCTACTGGGATCTACTGGGTCTACTGGGTCTACTCGGGTCTATTGGGTCTACTGAGTCTACTGGGATCTACTGGGTATACTGGGTCTACTGGGTCTACTGGGTCTACTGGGGGACTACTGGGTCTACTGTGTCTACTCGGGTCTACTGGGTCTACTGGGTCTACTGGGGGTCTACTGGGTCTGCTGGGTCTACTAGGGGTCTACTGGGTCTACTGGGCCTACTGGGGGTCTACTGGGTCTACTGGTTTACTGGGATCTACTGGGTCTACTGGGGGTCTACTGGGTCTACTGGGTCTACTTGGGGTTTACTGGGTCTACTGGATCTACGGGGTCTACTGGGTCTAGTGTGTCTACTGGGGGTCTACTGGGTCTACTGGGGGTCTACTGGGTCTACTGGGTCTACTGGGGTCTACTCGGTCTACTGGGGTCTACTCGGTCTACTGGGGGTTTACTGGGTCTACTGGGTCTACTGGGGGTCTACTGGGTCTACTGGGGGTCTACTGGGTCTACTGGGTCTACTTGGGGTCTACTGGGTCTACTGGGTCTACTGGGGTCTACTGGGTGAACTGGGTCTACTGAGGGTCTACTGGGGGTCAACTGGGTCTACTGGGTCTACTGGGGTCTACTGGGTCTACTGGGTCTACTCGGGTTTACTGGGTCTACTGGGTCTACCGGGGTCTACTGGGTCTACTGGGTCTACTCGGGTTTACTGGGTCTATTTGGTCTACTGGGGGTCTACTGGGTCTATTGGGTCTACTGGGTCTACTGGGTCTACTGGGGTCTAATGGGTCTACTGGGTCTACTGGGGGTCTACTGGGTCCACTAGTAGACAGTAGACCCCACTAGACCCAGTAGAACGAGTAGACTCCCAGTAGACCCAGTAGACCTAGTAGACCCCCAGTAGACCCCCAGTAGACCCAGTAGACCCAGTGGACCCAGTGGACCCCCAGTAGACCAAGTTGACCCAGTAGACTCCCAGTAGACCCAGTAGACCCAGTAGATCCAGTAGACCCCCAGTAGACCCAGTAGACCCAGTAGACTCCCAGTATACTCAGTAGACCCAGTAGACCCAGTAGACTCACAGTACACCCAGTAGACCCAGTAAAACCAGTAGACCCCCAGTAGACCCCCAGTAGACCCAGTAGACCCCCAGTATACCCGGTAGACCCAATAGACCCCAGTAGACCCCCAGTAGTCCAGTAGACTCCCAGTAGACCCAATAGACCCAGTAGACCTTATAAGACCAAGTAGACCCCAGTAGACCCAATAGACCCAGTAGACTACCACTAGACCCAGTAGACCCAGTAGACCCCCAGTAGACCCCCAGTAGACCCAGTAGACCCAGTAGACCCCCAGTAGACCCAGTAGACCCAGTAGACCCAGTAGACTCAGTAGACTCCCAGTAGACCCAGTAGACCCAGTAGACTACCACTAGACCCAGTAGACCCAGTAGACCCCCAGTAGACCCCCAGTAGACCCAGTAGACCCAGTAGACCTATTTTGACCAAAATGGCAATACTTTATATGCGAATTATGGTATAACTTTTGATTGCAAAATGCTACAGACTTTTTTTGCACCATAAGGGCCATTATTGCAGAGCGGGTCATGATTCCAATGATTACTAAAATTCCAAGTTTTATACCAATGAGTACAGATAAATCCAAGTAATTACCCGAAATTCCACTTTAATCTAAAGTTATTACCAGCAGATATCCTCCCGTGCGTACATCTATTAAAGTGAGTACAATCTTTCATATTAATCATGGGTTACTGGGATGAATTGGGGATTGTTTACATTCAGATTTTCACATGTCTTGCCTAGAAAAGTTTATCGTTAACCAGTTACGATATGGTAGTGTTTATTGTAGTTATTGAAGTTCCTGTGGGTACAGTATCGTTGTTGATTATTAAGTCTATATGATGATTAATGGCTATATATCTTGTGGGGTGTTATGAGGATTTAATGTTCCAGCTCATTGAGGAATTTACCTGCCTGTAAAGTCTTTATTAAAGTTACTAAGCCTTTTCTTGTTATGACCATATTTTGGGGCTATGGTTGATCCTGTCCCTATTGTTTATGATTTATGTAAGTTGTAGGGCCCTTTTATTGTTCTCATACTTTATGCAACCTGCATTTCATGTAGACTTATAAGGTTTTTATTTTGTTTATGTATCTTGTAGAACCACGGGTCATGGGTTAAAGCCTACACTAGGAAATTAATACATCAGAACTCCAGAATAATAAACATCACTTTAAATCATCACCGGTCTGGCTGTTACATTTTTTCATCAGGTGTTCAATCAAATGAATTGCATTGATCAGTTTTTGTAATATTCTGATCATAAGTTACAACTGTAGCTTAGGTCTGTAAAAATAAGCAATAACAATTTTACAATAATCAAGAGTAAAAGAACAACCCACGATTTCAATTTCCTCAAAAATATCATTAAAACGAGCGAGGGGAAGAATCGATGTTTTATCACAAGCAGAATACCACCACCATGTGAATGGCTGTCATGTCTAAAGACATTCATATGAATTGTCAAACAGTCCAGCCATGTTTCTGTCGAGGCAACAATATCAGGGTTCATAGTTGTACATAGCACATCCAAATAGGAAAGTCTATTCTTGACATTACGACAATTATGGCTGAGTAAAAAGTTTATATTGATTAGTATCAGCTTCAGAAGAGGCAGATACGATGCTCTGGAACTGTAGACGTTTTCATGAAAAACAAGAGTCTGACAAGGTAGGAATTCACCGCAGCAAATACGTAGTTGGCTGTCTCTGCAAGGTTTGTTACACTCATTGCAAACAGGATTATGGGTCTTTCCTTTTGTGGCTCAAGTCTTCTGAACTACTGGTCGAAGCATGATATCATGAACCTTTATTTAGAAAAGAAAGCAACGAAATGAAACATCTAAGCTTGATTTATGAGTTTTTTAAACATTTGTATATTTAAAGTATGACACATATTTTGTTTGCATCCGCCTGACCATGATAGAATTTCGCATTAATTATATTAAAAGATTTGCTCAACTTGCGTTTTACATACCTGGACATGTGGTGGTGTTTGAAGTATATACAGAACTGCCTCTGCGATATCATCTACTTGCAATGGCTGGGCATAGAAGGATTGGTACAATTACGATATTGGGATTGGGAGAATAGTAATCTTGGTCGAATTATTTAAAAAAAAATTACAATTCTTTGAGACAAGGAAATGGAACAAAACTGGCGACACAGGTTAGTGACTAATTTAAGTTTAACTTGAAAATGGAGTATTGTCAAATGACAGGATTTATTGTCAAATGACAGGATTTATTCATCATGCCTGGAACCCAAAGGTTAGTGTTTATAGTTGTACCTCAATGTAGGCCTAACATCCAATGTTCTATTTTTTCTTGTTCCTTGCTAACCTGATGCCCATTATAATTTTTGTTTACTTCTCTTTCGGGTAGGGATCACCCTCTCTTTACTTTAGGCTAAACTATGGAGGTAGGGCTATACATGTATATCTATCCTATCTGATCCAATAAGTTGTTGGAGACTCTCAGTGACAAAACAATTACCTCTTCCATGGTTCGATAAAGTTTGTTTGCCTTTTCAGGGTCTGCGTCGGGATACATCCGTTGTCTAAACTCTGTTTCTACTATACCTGGTGAGATTGCCTGTGAAACGTGACACAAAAATTTGAATTGGGTGATACTATCAAAGAGCTAATCATACAGAGTGGCCAAGTAATATTTTGCTTAGCGGAATATTTTGTTTCACAGTCAGTATTTACTGAACAGGTGGAGTAAATGTGTCACATTAAAATAACAGTGGTGTGTGGTGCAGAAACACCAAATACAGCTTATCATAAAGTAAAGCAGTCCAGTATATTCATTACTTTTGTAAAATGTAAGTCAGAGGGTTACTTATTTCATGACTACTTACTGCTACTCTGATTCTACTGTTCTTCTCTCTTAGCTCCATTCGGATGCCTTCAATCATGGCAGTTATCCCATATTTGGTAACACAGTAAAAGTGTCCCTCTCTTAGCTGGGTAACTCTGTGGCCAGAAAGACTGGGGGAAATGTGTTCAAAAGGAAAATAGAAGAGTGGGACTAGGTCTTTAACGTTCATTTGAAATTGGCAGGGTCACGGCCATGAGATAAAGGACCGAGCCGAATACGAGGTCCTTTATCGCACAGCCACGACCCTGCAAGGTTTTAAAAGGCCGTTTTAAGACCGTGTCACCACTCTTATATTCCCATTCACAAATACCTTTCCATTATAAACATCAAAAAAACTATAAAAGTTCAGAACAAATCTGACTGAGTTTAGACTTGGCTCATCATCGACTCTGCTACATTGAATTTATCCATGTTTTGAGTGCTAATAAGCTCGTTTCACAAGTTTCGAATTTGCGAGAAAAATTATGTGATCTACCAACTTAAATTCTGCAGTGATATTTGCACATTTCGTGCAATCATCTGATAGCGCCCTTTTTTGACACAAGTTCATCAGACTATGTTTAAAAACACTGACCGTGCTTATATTGCAGTTAAACATGGCCATGTGATATTCCTCTCGGGCAATCAGAATGGACAAACTGTCCCAGGTATTTATGAATAGCTGTTAAAGGACTTCATGATTAGCAATTGGATAAATAACTTATAGAACAACTTTTGAACCAATACTTTTACTTACTTGCTACCAAGTATTTGGTAAATCAATAAAATAAACACAATTAAAAACAAGTTGTTTTTTTTCTAAAAACTAATTCACACGTTGGTGGTATTGTGTGTTTATTAAGAACGATAGCAAAGGGACATAATTATGACCTCTCCCACAAAACAATGAAAAGTTTACCATCCAAGCAATGTACATTGGATGTGAGTGGTTCCATGACAACTAGAGGAAAGAATATTGACCTCATATAAAAGAGTAATTTACCTGCCGATCATTATAATCTGGCCATCTTTAGATCCTTTATCTTCCATCTGCTTCACAGCCTCCCGGGTACATACAGCTGGAGCTAAAACATTCAACTGAAAAAACAACAACCAGCACTGAAAAATGAGGTCAGTTCACTTGGAAACAATAATGTGCAGTTGATTTGATTTTCTTAATGCTACTGGCATCATGTTTGTTTTGTTTCATGTTTGAAATAGCAACCATTAATACTGACTCTAATTGTACCGATTAAGTCGTTTAATTAATTTAGATTTTAATCTGATTCCATGATTGTAGAAGATGAACTCACTCCAAGCATATTTCTCCACTTGTCCGTTTCTCCATTCAGAATACCCATACTTGCTGCACCAATTGACTTGGCATGATTTATGCCTGCATTGTTTATACAGACATCTACTCCCCCAAATTTCTCCTTGATATCAGCAAACATAGCAAGAATCTCGTCTTCCTTTGTCAAATCACACTTGATAGCATGTAGTGAGCCAGATATTGAGCTGTCAGATGACAACATCTGCATGTCATCCTTTGGAAGCAAGAATATTTAACACTTTTATGCACTTTTCTCTCAAAATAATAAATTTAAAGATCAACGAGACTTAAGTTTTTGTTCAAACAAAAACAAGGTGTTCGGTAGACATGTCCAATTAGCGGAAACTCGCGGGGGATAAGAAGAAAAAGAAGAAGTATTAAAAAAACTTTTAAAAACGGAAGTAAAGGTCACAAGGGGTCACACTTTGTGTAAGATTTTTAAAATATTCCAGGGTCTTTCACATGGTCCAAAGATCTTGTGTGTAGCAATTATATTTTTCTAAATATTAAACATTGATTTAATGTTATGACGTCATCGATGACGTCATCATCCGAAAACATTTGCGGTTTCATCGACACACTAAGGTCTAAGTACATGGTTAGTTTAAAGTCGAAACCCTTTTTGGTTCGCGAGATATAATTTTTGCACACACAATAGAAATCATACCATGATCAAATTAATAATCTTTTTGTAATTAAAAAAACAACGACACCACTTGGCAAGTTTACGAATGAAACGTATCAACATGATTGTAGACGAAATAAGGAATGCCCCCCCCCTTTTTATCGATGATTTTGAAATAAGCTTACCAGTTTAATCACCGTGTCTGAAGGGCAAACTCAGCGGGCCTAGAACGCCTTTGGCAGGCATGGTCACGTCGATCAACGTGATGTGGGTCTCGGTGTTTGATGTGAAGCGAACCAATGTCGTTCTTTTTTGGTTTAAGTTTTTGTCAGATATTAAAAGTCATTCAAATCACTAAAGCAGGTGGACATCTTAGTGAAATCTCCCCCTTCTATTCCTTATTTTCCATTAAGCCATCAGACGGGCAAAACGGAAATAAAAAATACACACTGAACTTTGAATGAGTTTGAGATTGTATGTTCGCGACAACGTGTTGTTAACTCTTTCTCAAAAACTACGTTACTTCAGAGGGAGTCGTTTTTCACAATGTTTTATACTATCAACAGCTCTCTGTTGCTCTTTACCAAGTCAGTTTTTATGCTAATATATATTTTGAGTAATTATCAAACGTGTATTAAAGGCATCGTACACGTTTGGAAATTGTCAAAGACCAGTGTACTCACTTGGTGTATCCCAACATATGCATAAAATAACAAGCCTGTGAAAATTTGGGCTCAATTGGTCATCGAAGTTGCAAGAAAATGATGAAAGAAAAAAACCCCTTTTTGTACAAATTTGTGTGCTTTCAGATAGAATAATAAAAACTGCTTGCAAGAAGTTTTTATTAAGTGAGAAATTACCTCTTTCTCAAAAACTACGTTACTTCAGAGGGAGTCGTTTCTCACAATGTTTTATACTATCAACAGCTCTATGTTGCTCGTTACCAAGTCAGTTGTTATGCTTATATATATTTTGAGTAATTACCAAACGTGTACGATGCCTTTAATACGTACAAGAATAAACAACGCAGAGACTCAATGCAGGTTTGATATGGACTTTTGACCCTGTAGTCAATGGAGCGCAACAGCCAGCACGTGCTACTGGATTTGAGTCAGTGCGGTTCTTTTTATGTGGTTTTACTGCAGGCCAATAAACACGATTTCGACGGGAAACTAAGAAACTAAGGTCAAGTTGGTAACATGTCTGTGAACATGTTTGAGCAGGCTGAATGGCATACAACCTGATGTACAAATTTTGACTAAAGTATAAGTAGTTCTTGAGATATGAATGTAAACAAAATCAACTTCCGGTTGACCCGGAAGTCAAGGTCAAATGGGGTCATGCTCTGTGCACCTTTTGTTGAACATTAACAGAACTTTCCGATGATGTGTACATTGTAAAATTCCAACATGTGGTTCATGAGTTATGATTTATTTCAAGTATTAAACTTTGATTTAATGTAATTTGATACCTGATACATCATCATGACATCATCAAGCTTGTGTTGTCTTGATATTGAGGTTCAACTGTCTAATGAGTTTCAATGTTCAACTCAGTTTCAATCTTGAGTTATGCTGTAGATAATCCCGGGGAGGGAATTTATAGAAAAACAGAGGCAACCTTGGACCCTCCGGTACGACCGAAAGTAAGGGTCATGCGATTTTGGCGTTAACTTTTCAAATGTTGCCCCAGTCTTGAGCTATCAGATGCCTAATGATGATGGGCATAGCTGTAAAATTCAATGAAATTCAGCAAATAGCAAAGAGTTATTTTTCAACTTAAAGTCCTAGTAATTTGACACCTGATGACATCATCGAGACGTCATGAACTGCGCCGTTTCAATATTGAGTTATGCTGCTGAGAAGATTTCCACAGAAGAAGAAAAAGAACAATAACAAGAGGCTTTCGGCTGAAAGCCGAACACCTAAAAAAAAGAACAATAACAATAGGTTTTCGGCTGTTGGCCAAACACCTAATTATAGTTAAACATGAGGTTACAGACTTTTAACCCTTTCCTCGCTTCCATGAGGAGTCTATCTTTTGGAAATGAGTGCATTTCAAAACTTAATTTGACCTTGGAGCCTCTCTTTGTAAAGCACCAAAGGACAGCTTTTCTGGCTTTGATAGGCTGAAATGCTCCAGCCAAAAACTTAAGAAAGGTTTTATGCAAGTTAGGCAAAAGATATTCAGGGGCTCTAAACTGCTAACAGAGCCATGGTATTTACCAAAGGTAGGTTTGGAAAAGGCCCTACATGTACATTTACCTCAATAGCTTTGATGTTCCTTGCACAGCCAATAACTTCCATTCCATGTTTGACTAGCGACCTGGCTATAGCTTGACCAATACCTGCTGAGGCTCCTGTAACCAAGGCAACATGTCCAACCCATCTCTGCAAACAACCTGCCATGCCAGCCATCTTTGAATCCTGCACAACAGTTGCATCAAAAATGTTAATCGAACTGCCTCTAGCTACCGGGCAATCTCGGTGGTCTAGTTGGTAAGACATCTGCTCTAGATTGGCAAAGGTCGTTGGTTCGAATCCCACCCGAGTAATATGCCTGTGATTTTTTTTTTCACAGGACTCGGGAAAGTACTGAGTATACAGTGCTTTACACACATCGGTGTATGGGTAAAACCAAAATAACAATATTCTTTATCCCCGATGCAAATTTAACATCTATTAAATATACTATCAAGAGGTTAATTTTTGTATATAGGTTAAGACCAATGCCTTTTGGCATAAATGTAAGCTAGGGTTTTGATCACAGACAGGCCCGGGGGTATTTTGTATGTTTTATTATTATTATTATGCTGTATTTTTTATTATTTTTATTTTTATTTTTATTTTTATTTTTATTTTTATTTTTATTTTTATTTTATTTGTTGTTGTTTTTTTTTTTTTTGGGGGGGGGTTGGGGGAGGGCGAATATAAAAGAAAAAGTACATCGGCTCGCTATACCACCCGTCGCGCAGCGACGCAGGGGGAGTCTGAGGACAGCTTTGTTTCAATATTATTTCTGCATTGTAATGCTCAGACGGCGTATGCCACCCGTTGCCAGGGGCGAATCCAGGATTTTACCAAACGGGGGTGGGGGCGTGAAAATGTACCAAGCCGCAAATGGTGAATGTTTAATTTGTGGCGACTGCGAGCCAACGCGGAGCCCTACGGCATGGGTTCCGGGGCCCGCTTAAATGCTCCGAAACAGTTAGGATTCTAGATGACCACTTTAACCAATTTTTGTTTTAGCAAGATCATTAGTTAAACATCATTTTCGAGTTGGGAGTCATTGAATCAGCCATCCTAAGTTATAAAATCAAATTGCAGGCTACAACTAATATTATTTGTTGGATGGGACAACGATATGATAGTCAATTTTTAATATAATTAACAAAAAACAGAGAAATAGACACACTTTTTAAGCAATTCAGATCCATATCAATCTTCAAAAATGACTGAAAAAATTTCTTTAACAGCGATGGTGGTGTCCAGGGGCAAAGCCCCGGTGGTGGTCCAGGGGGCGAATCCCCCGGAAGCTGTGAGCTCTTGGCCTTTTGAGGGGTGAAAAATCAAGCCTCCGTGTACCTAAAACAGAGAAATAGACACACTTTTTAAGCAATTCAGATCCATTTCACTCTTCTAAATTTACTGGGACCTTGTCTGTAACATCGATGGTGGGGTCCAGGGGCAAAGCCCCGGTGGGGGTCCAGGGGGCGAAGCCCCACATGACGCTCTGAGCTCTAGACCCATTTCACTCTTCTAATTTACTGGGAACTTTTCTGTAACATCGGTGGTGGGGTCCAAAAGCAAAGCCCGGTGGGGGTCCAGGGGGCGAAGCCCGGCCTTAAGCTCTGAGCTCTTGGCCTTTTGAGGGTAGAAAATCAAGCCTCTGTGTGCCTAAAACAGAGAAATAAACACACTTTTTAAGCACTTCTGATCCATATTAATATTCTAATTTTTTTATTCAAAGAAAATGTTAATCCCACAAATCTCACGTTTGGATCCGGTCGCTGCATTGTCTGGTTTTCATGCATATTCATTAAAAACATGGCGGGTAAAATCTGGTGATTTTCAAATTCAAGCTTAGTGTAGTATTTACACCTGAATGCCGGAACGACATGAAATATATTTGTTCCCGGACAAATTGGCACCTCAGGTTCAAATCCTTTTGTTATTGTTGCAAATCTAAACAATTACAAGTTATCATGTTGCCGCTGGGGGGGGAACTACATCACACACACCTGTGGCTAATTTTTAAACAAGCAGTAGTTTTTGGTGTTTTTTATATATTTATATTTATAATATATATCTTCTTCTTTTTTATTACGGACCTGATCACATGTTCTACTTCGGTCCCCGGAAGAATACTAATTAGCCACCCCTTACCTTAATACATTTTTATAAAACCTTTTTCAAGGTTCAGCCAAATTCCTCTACCACACATTCCATTCCTACGGTTCCCACAAAAATGACCATCATTCGGTAACCAACATAATGATAACGGAAGGGTGCTTGTGGGGTCCTGACAACAATAGAACAAAGGAACCCACAAGGCCATCTCAGTAGGAACAATGGACCCCACAACTGTCAAGGGAATTCTTTAGAAAAGGGAATTATAGAACAACAACAGCAGGACCCCACAAACCGGATCCGTATGGCTGTGTGCAGGCACAGCGAAAAGTGCAAAGTGCACACGCGCGAAGCTGATTCAAGTAGAAAACACGCCCATTTATGCTAAGTGACCTCATCTGTCCTGGAATTTTTTTTTACATATTCCGCACCTCACGTTATCTGTTTTGAGAGCGCCACCAATAGGCAAGATTAGTTTAGGCCTATGTGTGTTATGTGTGTTATGTTTCGTGAGAAAATCTGCTATAACCATCAACGGGTCGAAACCAGTCTAATATAATTAGTATTTTATATTTTCTTAACCTTTTTAGGTGTTCGTGCAATACAAGCACGAACACCTCTTGATATTAGTCTGTTTTTTATTCGTCTCCATCTTCTTTTTCTTCTTCTTCTTCTTCTCCCTACAACTCTTCTCTAGAGCATAACTCAAGATTGAAACTCATGACGTCATGATGACGTCATCAGTCAGGTGTCGAATTACACGGTTTTTAAAGTTAAAAAATCACATTTTTGTATTCGCTGTATCTCATTGAATTTGAAAGCTATGATGTTCATAGTTATAGGCATCGGATGGATCAAGACTGGGGCAACATTTCAAAAGTTGACGCCAAAATCGTATGACCTTTACTTCTTGGTCGTTGCCCTAGGTCAAAGTTTGCCTTTGGGGGGTTTTCTTGAAAAACATTATTTTCGGGCTTATCTACAGCATAACTCAAGAGTGAAATTGAATTGAACATTGAAACTCATCAGACATTTGAACCTCAATATCAAGACGACGCAAAATTGATGATGTCATGATGACGTCATAAGGTATTGAATTACAATGAATCAAGTTTAATATCTGTAAAAAAAGTCATAACTCAAGAACCACATATTGGATTTTTACCATCTATACATCATCAGATAGGTCATTTAAAGTTCAACAAACGCTACAAAAAACATGACCCCCATTGAAGTTTAATATTTGAAAAAATCATAACTCCTTAACCACACATTGTTTGTTTACATCATTGTTAAGGTCTTCAAAGGGGCAACAAACGCTACACAGAGTGTGACCCCCATTATTTTATAATAATAATAATACACTACATTTTTTAGGCGATTAATACGGATGTTTCTAAGCGCACAATTGTCTGACTACACATTTTTTTTCCTGCAAGGTATGTGGAGCTGAGGCCTATTCATTTATAGCACCATGCAATGGTTTACAAGGTGCTGTGGCGCAATATATGCTGCCGATCAGACCAGGAACACCGGGGACGAACCCCTTCTCTTTACGATATTAAAGTGCACTGGGTTCTTTTAGGTGCATTACACAACACACGGGACCAACGGCTTTACGTCCCATCCAAAGGACGAAGCATGTGGTTAAGTGTCTTGCTTAAGGACACAAGTGTCACGACTGGGTTTCGAACCCACACTCTGCTGATCAGAAACACCAGAGCTTGAGTTCGGTGTTCTTATCCGCTCGGCTACGACATGCCACCTTGACTTCCAGTTGAAATCGGAAGTTGAAGTTTAATGTTGGAACAAATCTATAACTCCTCAACCAGACATTGGATTTATAAGGTTAAATGTACTCACCAATTCATTCACACAAATCTGATGACACTATTCGCGAACACCTTGTTTTTGTGATGTCACAAAAACTGAATCTCTAGTGGTTTTTATCATGCAAACTTCGTTCACTCGTTAAAATGGGAAATTATAGATCTCCGAAGCATAGGAACCACCTTTAGGCAATCAAAGGTAAGGCGAGTATAAAACACGTATAAGACGCACTGATGCGTGCGACGTGCAGTCACCCTTGTAATGCACTGTAACCCGTGCTATAATCATAGAGAAAGGACAGTCCTTCCTATATGCTATAACCAGTTCTGCTATTGTCCATTTACATGTACATATCCATAGGCATACTAGTAGGCCAGCCAAAGTGTGAAATTACACTTTGGACGGCATAGTTTGTTAATGGCTGGCATCCATGCTAGATGTATGGATCATGGGCTCAGGGATGGATGCCAAGCTCATTTAGAGGTCAAAAGGTCAAATAAGGTCAAAAATCAATATTTTCAAACTTTGTATAAAATTTAACCACATTTGATAGATCTATCCATAAAATGTATTTTTAACTTCATGTTGATATAACCTATGTAATTAACGGATAAAATTTGACCTTGTACACAAATGTATAGCAAAACAAAACGTAAAAGTGTGATTTTCTTGAAAAGTGTATATCTTGCGTATACCAAAATTGTTTGCACTCCCCATCTCAATGGTGCATATATTTGTTTCAAACAACTTGTTTTTGAAAGGTCAATATACCCAGGCAGTTTTTGAGAAAGAAAAAAAAATTCAAATACCACCTTCATGTGAGGTCATTTTGAGGTCAAAAATTTCAAATTTTGTCAAAATTTTGCTTTTTTTAATTTTTCACCAAATTTTACCCCAAGTGGAAGAGCTATCCATAAAATCTAGTTTCATCATCATATTGACATGCCAAGTCGGTGAAATTATAAGTTAATATATAAAGTTATATTTTACTTGCTGTTTCCTGACTGGACTACAAAAAATTGTCTGGAAAAACTGACGATTCAGATGGATGAATGTGTAAGCTATCGTTTGGTATGCTTTTTACGTTGTGGGAGACCCTGTGCATAGCCTTTTCTCTGGGCGAATATTATCCGCGTGATTTCGCTACTTTTAAGATTTTCGGCGAACGTGTTTACGACGTCGTCGTGTTGTGTGTGCGTGTAACACCGCGTAAAATTCGGTGGGGCAATTTATAACGTGTAAAAAGATTAAGCATACTAAAGAAATAAATTATTTTTATTTTTTTATGGTTTTGTTTTTTGATTGAAATTTTATTGTTACATAAATTAGTGCCTTCTGGCTTAGGGGGTCCATATCAAAAACTCGACACTTTAAAAAATGTATTTATTTTTCACTTTGTTGACAAATAAATTTATGTTTATATTTGTGATATTTCAATCCTTGTTACTTGAAAATAATGTTTGGACTATGTGTGGATTGTGTCTGTCTTTATAAATGATTGATCCCCTTGTTCTAGTTTTTGTTGTTAAAAATAAAATATAATATAATATACAAGGGCTGGGGCTAGGCCTGGGCCTACGTGAGAAGAAGAAAAAGATCCATAGATTTTCTATTTGCCACTGCAGACGTTTTGTGAAACCGATTACTTATGCCACGAGCTGGTTCTTATTTGATAAATGAAATGTGAAATTTAGTATTACTTTGTATAATTGGTGTTATAAAGGTTTGGGGATCAACTTTTATGAGAAATAAGGGCCGTAAAAAAAATACCACCTCTTTGAACCAACTACTCCGATGCTATACGTGTATACGTACACGTGTTGTGATTGTACATGTACAACCGGGCCAGTTCTCACCGTGCGTCTCAACCAATCAGAATGCAGGAATCACATGTGCAATCATGGCGGCTTTTTACATGTGCAATCATGGCGGCGTTTTTGGACTACCGTCAGCATTTCCTGTTTCCTGACTGGACTACAAAAAATTAGGCCAGAAATCAACTATTTTGTGAAAGAATATGAAATTTCCTATCCATTACTGGAAGTATTGGCGTGTGGGAGAATTTATATATGTGCGATAATTTGCAATATATATGTGATAATTTGTAATATATATGCGATAATTTTTTAATATATGCGATAATTGTTTATATATGTATTTGATAATTTGTTAATATATATTATATGCGATCATGCGATAATTGTTTAATATATGCGATAATTTTTTATATATATTAGATAATTTTTTAATATATATTATATGCGATCATTTGTATGCGATGTTTTGTGATATACATATGCGATAATTTAATATACATGTGCGATGTTACACCAATGTATATTTGATGTTCGTTCTATATATGTGCGAAAACGGAATTGTGGGATATAGTATGGCTTCCCGTCCACTTGATCCCCGTATCCGTAATGTGTTAGATCGGGCCAGACTATACTGTGGACGGTATAGTATGGTTCCTATGGTTCAATGAGATGGGCGTTAGGGTTTAACTGATGGTCAGGGAACGAGACTGGCTGACACTCCACAATCCATGACCGCGACCGAGCTGAAGCTAGCACAGTATTGGGCCCGAAATAGCCAGCCGCGTATTCGCGGAACGGCCAGCCGCGTATTTACGAAAATAGAACACATGCAGTAGAGGGAGGTGACAAAATGGCTCTTTTGGCTCTTTTCTGTCGGTTTAATATTCTGTAACGAAAATATTTAGGTTATGGCTAATATTTCAGTATTCGTTCGGATAAAATAACGGATTCGCCGACAGAAAAGGGTCAAATGAGCCATTTTCAATATAGAACTCGGCGTTTATTGAAAACCATTGTAGGTATAATAGCCTTTCCTACAAAGTAGCTTACATTTAAATGTGTGTAAGTTTTAGCTATAAGTAGGAAGTTCCATTGAAACAAAAACAAAATCAAAATTACACACCATGGGTAGAAAGTAAAGCCCAAAAAGTATGTTTGTTCTTAGCAAGTCTAAAATCACTGAACATATCTTGTTTGTTGCTTATACCAATGGTTGTGAGAATAAGCAACTTAAAAACTAAATGTAGACCAATTGGCTATTTAGTCCAATTGCAAAAGGAGCCACAACACAATTGGTGAATATCCCAATAGATTCCAATTGGCAAAACGAATTGGAAATGAGTTGATTAGTTTGGTAAGGGAATGACAAGACTACTGTCGTCATGGGACAAGATAATAACAAGCCGGTGACAAGAAATTATCTTGTCACTATGACAAGAGAAACCTGTGAATTCTGACACCATGGCAAAACAAGAATTTTCTTGTCAACATGACGATAATTTGTTTAGAGTGCAGCATGATGACACTATACCCATTCAAATCTTCGGCCCGTGCTTGTGGCCTTCTTTAGTATTCTCACTCTTTAGTATTCTCACTCTAACCATGGAGGTATGCTCTTTACAGAAGATGTGAGAATTCTTTCATCAAAGAAACTTGGCAAAAGTATGTCCAGCTGTAGTGGTTTTGGAGTGCCTGGTAGCTAGCTCTGGAGTTAGCTTTGATGGCACTCCAGATAAGAAAGATCACTGCACGATACCCCATACCCCCATCGTAGCTACAATGTATAACATAGGATAAAACAACATTTTACTGCAAAAAGAATGTTCAACATTGTTAATTCACTAATGACAGTTGAGTCTTTTGACTGTGTACTTGGAAAGATTGGGAGTACAAATAACTTTGATATCAGACATACAGTTTTTGAGCACCATGTGAAACTATATATCAAAACTAATTGCATGAACAGCATACACGTTTCTTGTTTCAATTTACCACTTCAGAAGGTGTAATATGAATCTTTTTTTGTTTTAATAAAAACTGCCATGGTATTGTCGGACCCTGTTATAATTCAGATTATAACACCTTTAAGGTAGTCCGACGAAAGTTACTTTAAATGAATTTTCTAATTCTTTTCCTTTTCCTTGGAATCGCCTGAGGCTGTTGATGACCCTAACTTTTGTTTTATATAACCGGTGTCCGGCCAAAGTCATGAAGGAAAGTTACATGTCCGGTTCCCACGACATCTCTGCCAACCACAACATATTTTCGGCATGTCGTCGCATTCCGTAAAGCTGACTTGCCCTCTCAAAATCTTAGAAACTAAAAGTGGTCCCTTTGTTTCAGTAAGGGGAATTTTGGCCACGATGACCAACATGCTGTAAACAACCGTTTAGATTGGTCAATCTAAGATGTTCACGTTTTCTCAAGAAATGTTGAACGACTGGTCAATTCCTGATTGGCTGTTACCCGTCGGAAGTTGAGATTTCGTCATTGTTCAGCTTTTTGGACCAATGAAATTGTTCTGAAATCTCGGTTTCCAACGCGTGTTCGGCAGGGTTTTTATCCCCTGTTTTCGCTCCTGTTTCCTCAGAAGCGAAGACGGCCTCATGCAAGAAGGATTGTTCCTCGAAAGTGTCCGTTATACACTTTGCGTAGTTCTTTAAGGAACGTGTTGACTTCCCTAAGTAGTTCCTAACCAATCCTTTCTTGCATCCTTCATGGTGTTCTGTTGATACAGACACTAGTCCTATAGGTCATCGCTTTGGTAGGGCCGACCCGGTTCGTCCCTCCAACTTGCCCCGTTGAACCCCCCTTTGTTGCCTTTTCCTGAGACTCGACGGATCGTATTCTTTGGACTTCGGAGCCCATCTGATGTCACCTTTTCAAGACTACGTCCAGTTCAAGTTCTTGTAGAAGCACAGAACCCAGCTAAGATCCTTATATATATATATTATTCCTCTTCTATTTTGTTGTTGTTAATTTCTTCAGTATCCGTTGTGTTTTGCCTAAATTGCGGGCTATATTGTTATCTTTTCTCGAAGTCAATATTTCTTTGAGTTGTAAGACTTTTGGTTCTCGTTGATGAAGCATTGTTGATTGCGTGACATTTATCAAAATTTATTAATTACTGAAGAAGTTAGTACAGTTTTATTATTGTATTGCTGATTGCATTTATACCGTTGAATGTCCTTGTGTTTTTTTGACTACCGTATTCATTACGTTCATTGATGATTATTTTCTCCAGTGGTTTGATTTCTGATAATTTCTGATCCAATACCTTCCAGTTGTTGAAAAGTGTTTGTTGAATTTTAGCGTTCATATTTTATTTCATTCCATCCAATACTCTAGACAGAGACAACCACTGTAGGAATTAATAGCTGTATTGAATTCTTGGTTGAAACAAATCTGATTGCAAGTTACTATTTTTGTGAGTCGTTACACTGATTTTTGACTTAAACCACTGAGGTGTTGAATCATTGATAATCTGTATTGACATTCATTTCCACTGTTTTATTATTGGTTTATTATAATCATTCAAAAATACATTTTCCATCGCGGCCAAAGGCCGAATTAGGGAAAACCATAACAATATACAGAAGGAAAGATTAAAAAGATTTAGTTACAATAACAAATTACAAGAAAGCACAAACGAAATTAAAAACAAACTGGAGGACAAAACTTAATAAATGTAGGTCCTTCAGACAAAAACCGAACAGCAAAATTGTTTTACTTAGAAAGAAAACCAGATCATTTATTTAAAAAGGCTGATTAGTGACGGAACTGGACTGTTCTTAAATCTAGAGGTTCTGCAATTGGGAGTGCTCAATTTTGAGGGGGTTCTGAGTTCATATTTCGATAACCTTTTTTCAGGGAGAAGTCTTTGAAGTTTTTTTGTTTTGGAGAGAGTTTGCAAAACTAAGGCATTGATGGTTGCGTCTACCCTCAACAGTTTCAAGTTTACAGTTCTGTAATGCGTCAGAGTAACTGGAGTAATCTGATCCCAGAGCTATGCGACACGCCCTCTTCTGGATGCGCTCTATGGAGTTGCTTTGCTCTTTCGTGATTGTATTAGGTCCAGACAGGCGTTGCATACTCCAAAATTGGCCGTACAAAAGACGTGTAGATCTGGATTAGGTCAGAGGTCGACAGAAAGTGGTATTTCAGCAGCCGGAGCATTATGTAGTCGACTATTGGCTCGTTTGACCATGAACTCTACATGTTTGTCCCATTTGATGTTAGACTGGATGAAGATTCCAAGCAGATTTACTGTGTCACACTGCTGTATTGTGACATCATTCAATGTTAGTTCTAAGGGGAGCGGTTTGTTTCTGGCAAAACAGATGCTCATAACCGCACACTTTTTTGGGTTAAGACGCATTTTGTTTTCCGTTGACCAGTTGTTAATTTCATTCAGGACCGTTGGAAGCTGTGATTGGGAGTGAATATTCGACGATTCTATCACAGTGAGATCATCCACATATTTATAACAAGATGTTTTAGAAGTAACATGGCTTGTCCATGCGTCGTTGATTACCGCAAGGAAAACGACCGGACCCAGCTTTGTTCCCTGAGGTATTCCCGCGTGCGATGTTGTCCAATTGGAGAGAGTTTTGCCGTATCTCACACAGTATTGGCGATTGGTTAGGAAATCGCTTATCCAGGAAATAACTGAGTGAGGTACTCCCATATGCAGAAGTTTTGAGATGGCGACAGTGTGATCAATGTGGTCGAAAGCCTTGGAGAAATCAGTAGGTAACATGGAAGAGACTGTTCCTCTGTTGTCTGCATGTGCGTGAAGAGTATGGAGAACATCAATCAAGCAATGTGAAGTAGATGCACCTTTGATGTTGCCAAATTGTGCAGGGTCAAGGTTTTGTTTCATTGCTTCTATTGTTTGCTGTGCTGCACCGCGGCGACCACTTTTTGTACAGCTCTCGTTCAATTTTTGTGAATTTCATCATTTTTTTACTGTGTCTGTCCTAGTTTGTCGTCCTAGTTTGTCATTCAAGTCTACATGATGGCACCAAGATGTGTGATGGTGTGGTTTTTCGTCATTTTGATATCTCTGTTGAGCAATATTTGACACATTTTTGCTACACTGACCGAGGGAAATATTGCATGTGAGTGGCCATTACAAGAGCGCATTGTGTATGGACGCAACGAACTGTTAAATCTTCGCGGGTCTTCGGCAGGCATTGTCTTGCCCAGCAAAGACATTCCCGAGGACCTACGAAAACGCAAACGGGGTAAAAAAGGTGGAATCCGAACCCGTCTTCGGCGTCGTAGATTTAATCCAGCACTGCCATCTATCATTACAGGTAATGCACGATCCCTTTGCAACAAACTTGATGAACTGTCTGCAAACACGAAGTATCTTAATGAATACAGAGATTGTAGCATGATGTGTTTCAGCGAAACATGGTTTAAAGGCAGTAACATTGATACAGATATTGATGGCTTCATCTGCAAACGTATGGATAGGTCCCCCGAATCAGGAAAGTTATCGGGCGGAGGTGTGTGTATTTACATTAATCAAAGATGGTGCAACAACATTTGTGTCAAACAACGCCACTGTTCACCTGATGTTGAATACTGTAGGACTTAGACCATTCTATCTTCCGAGAGAGTTTCCCCAGATATTTGTCACCGTTGTATATATCCAGCCAAAAGCAGACAGTGCTACTGCATCTCTTATCCTTGCTCAACATGTTCAAGAACTGGAAAGGAAATCCCCAGATGCTGTCAAACTCATTATGGGTGACTTTAATGAATGTGATTTAAAGCATGTGATGCCTCACTACCGCCAGTATGTTAATATTTTAACTAGGGGACATCGTACCCTGGACAAATGTTATGGGAACATACCCGATGCTTATAAACCGTACAGTAGAGCACCGCTTGGAAAGTCGGATCATGACATGATATATCTTCTCCCAAAATATAAACAAAAACTTAAGCAAAACAAACCTGCTATAAAAAAAATCAGGAGCTTCAATCAAGACAACACGGAAACTCTACGCAGCTGTTTTGATTGTACAGACTGGGATGTTTTGTTTGCTTCAAATTCAATTGAAGAATCTACTGATGTAATCACTGAGTACATCAAGTTTTGTGAGGACTGTATTGTCCCAGAAAAAGTTATCAAGACTTACCCAAACAATAAACCATGGATGACAAAAGACATCAAGGAACTCATCAACAGAAAACATGTGGCGCACATAAACAACAATCTTCAAGACAAACGCAAACTACAAAAAGAAATCAGCCATCTCGTCAAACAATGCAAGGAAAAGTATGCCCGGAAAATCGAACATAAGTTCGGAAACGGCGACCACAAGAGCGCTTGGGAAGGACTGAAAGTCATCACAGGATTTGGCATACGAAATAAATCGGAGATACCCTCCGGTGATCTGAACTTATTTGTTAACGACCTCAACAAATTTTATGGCCGGTTTGATCGCAATAACAGTACAAATGGAGATGAAACCCACACTCAGCTGTGCACGGATTTACGCTCACAGGGAAATGCATACGAGAGAATCGTTCTTACTACCGCTCAAGTTGAAAAGTCACTCAAATCGATTAGAACTAACAAATCTGCAGGACCAGATGGGATCCGTGGTAGGATTTTAAAAGCGTGTAACAAAGAGCTTGCAGGAGTTTTTCAACGATTATTCCAATGGTCTTTAGACACTCATACAATCCCCTGTCTATGGAAATCCTCAACAGTCATTCCAATTCCCAAGATAACGAAGCCAGCTGTTCTCAATGACTATAGACCAGTCGCCCTTACACCTATTGTGATGAAATGTTTTGAACGGGTCATCAAAGGTATTCTGCTCAAGGAAACAAGAAATGCAGTGGATCCTTTTCAGTTTGCCTATCGTGCACATCGTGGTGTGGATGATGCAATAATGACATTATTACATAACATTTACGGGCACATCGACAATTGTAAAAGCTATGTTCGAACATTATTTATTGACTTTTCCTCTGCCTTTAACACCATAAGGCCACAGTCTCTTTTGTATAAATTACAGCATTTGAAAGTTAACCCACACTTTGCCCTCTGGATTAATGATTTTTTACTGCAGCGACCACAGAAGGTCAGATTTTCAGGTGTTAGCTCTGATGTCACATACTTAAGCACTGGAGTTCCACAGGGGTGTGTGTTATCACCTCTTTTGTTTTCATTGTTCACAAGTGACTTCAATGTTAAAAATAGTTCTTGTAGTGTGATTAAATATGCAGATGACACGGCCCTAACTGGATTAATTTCTGGCAATGATGAATCAGAATATAGGACTGAAGTTAATCAATTTGTTGTTTGGTGTGAAAGAAATAACTTAGTTCTTAATGTAAATAAAACAAAAGAAATGGTTTTTAACTTTCAAAAAAGCATTCAACCTGTTCAACCTGTTAAAATTAATGACATGTCTGTTGAAGTGGTAAATGAGTACAAGTATCTGGGAACTGTAATTGATGATCAGCTGAACTGGAACTCTAATACCACGAAAATTTATAAGAAAGCTAATCAACGGTTATACTTTGTCAGGAAACTGAAGTATTTTAATGTTAATACCCGGATTCTTAAACTATTTTATCAGAGTACTATTCAATCCTTGTTGACTTTTTGTGCAACCACTTGGTTTAATTCCCTTTCAGTTTTTAATAGGTCAAAAGCTGGTTCGCATTACCAAACAAGCCAGTAGGATTATTGGTTTAGATAATGATGGTCTTCAGGAACTAGTTAAGAATAGACTCATGAGTAAATTCCACTGTATTCTGTCTGATAGCACACATCCTCTTAACCCACTGATTGTCCAAAACAAATCTAGTAGGATCCGTCAACTAAGGCTAAAGACAAACAGGTTTAAGAATTCATTTTTACCCATTGCTATCCATAATTTTAACTGTGACTTTATTAGATAACTATTGTACAATGTATCCAGCCCTGCGTACTGTCTTCTAATTGTTTTATTTTATCTGTTTGTATATCTTGTGCAATTTTTGCATTTTAATATTTTATCTGTTGCTGTACAATTGGAATTTAAATTTCATGTATTTTTTTTTATACCTGATGAATAAAACAATTCAATTCAATTCAATTCAATGAAGTGTTTAGCAATTTTGGAGAAATGGTCGGTGAGTGCGATTGGACGAAGGTTTTCAATTGAGGCTGGAGTTGATTTGGGAACAGGTACGATGATGGCTTTTTTCCACTGGAGGGGAACGACATGTTGTGCAAATGATGCATTGATAATGTCAGTCAATGGTGTTGCAAGTTCATATGAGAAGCGACGAATTAACTTGGCTGGGATGTTGTCAGGACCGCTTAATTTACCAGGTCTGACTTTGCTCAGATGGTGGAAGACCTGCCACGGCTGAATTGTTGGAATTGGTGGGGCTGGCAAATACGACGGAAGGGATGCTGTGTCAAGCAGTTGAATATCTTCGGCAACAGATGCAAAGCTTGAAGAAATAGCGTTAGCAATTGAACAATGATCACTCGGATCAATGTTGTCGACTTTGATGATACGCTGTGAACTTCTCCCAGAAGTCATTGTACGTATCTCACGGTACCATGCACTTGGGTTGGATCTTTTCAGGGATGCCACTTTGTTTATGTAGTGCATTTGTTTAGCCTTTCTAATTTCACGCTTGACTTTGTTTCTGTAGAACTTCCAGAGCATAGTTTTTCCATCGTTCAACGCTCGCTGGCGTCGACTGACGAGGGATTTTATGTATGGTGAAACCCAGGCTTTATCGTGTGAGTACCGTTTGACCATTTGTTGGGGAAAGTAGATCTCCATTGCTAGGTGAAGAGTATCGTAAAACTGGTTGCATTAATTGTCTGATACGTTTTCTGCAGTGAGCACTTCAGCCCAATCATGATCACACAGCCATGATCCAAATTCACGTGTATCACTGTCTCTCATTGGTCTCACCAAAAGTTTTTGGCAGGTGTTGCTGCGTGGTGGTGGTGCAACAGGTTTGATCATGACACACCTGTGGTCGCTGAGCCCTGCTGGGGGGCCAATATCAACTGGTTTGTAGTGGGCTGATAGGTTGGTTATAATTTTGTCCAAAATGGCCTCATCTCTTGTTGGTTGATCGACCACCTGCACCAGTGTTTTGGAAAGTATCGTATGAAGATCAAGTCGATTGAAGTCCCCTAGGATGGCAATTCCTGTGTCGGGCTGGTTGGAGAGAATATTATCCACTGTCGAGCTTATGTGTTCCAGAAGTACTGGGGCGGAGGGGCATCGCGGGGGGTAGTACACAGATGCAATGACGATGTTTGCGGTAGGCGTGGGGGCCGAATTTTTAGCCAGATTGCTTCAACGTCGTGTGGGACGAAGACATTTTCAAGAGCAGCTGCATTTAATTGTGTCTTGGCATAAATAGCAACACCACCTCCTCTACTCGGTTCTGGGGCGGGAGAACAGATCATAACCAGGGATGTTAAACAAGTCTGTTGGTTGATCTGCAGAAAACCATGTTTCTGTAACTGCAGCTATGTCTATTTGGTTGCTTTGAAGGATTAAGTTCAGTTCATCAACCTTATTGTTGAGAGACCGTGGATTACATAAGAGCATAGACGGTACATGGTACTGGCATGAAGACCTTGTTGTAGTGATGTTAATAAGGTTTGAAAAAACTGTGTGGCGTGACATGGCCATGGGGTCTACAATGGATGAACGATAAGTTATTCTCACTGGGATTTTGCGTTTTCTCTTTGCTCCAGCTCTACAACCACGTTTTGTAACTTTAGCAATACTAATATCTCTCAGCAGTTGCCATGTTTTGGGTGGAAGTACAGTATTTTGCAGATGCTTACCAAATTTTAGAAGTGTTGAGGCAGAATATTGTATAACAGACGCCATGATTACAGCCTTGGTAGTGATGCAGAGTCAATGCAGAGTTGTTGAAGTGTAGTCAGCCAATATTTCAGGAGTCAAATATCTTGAGAATCACTCAAAGTCATTTCACAAAAAGTATACACTTCGCAGAAAATGGAGTTACAAACACATAACATGTAGAGCAGAAATGGCTGCTCACCACATGAAGAGCGCCCTTAAAACAGCGTTTTGATATATGTTGAGATAATTGTTGTTTAATAACAATCACCACTGAGTGAAGAGGATCAAACTTATTTGCTGTCTGTTGCGTTTTCTTTTAGAGCAACGTTCCGTTATTCACAATCGAACCGCTCGCAGGCTCTAATTAAACTAGAGGTAAAAACCTGTGACAGTATATTTACCTTTCAAAAAAAGTTTGTTGAAACAATTATATGCAGTGTTGGGATAGGGTGTGCAATCAAATTTGGTATGCTCAAGATATGCACTTTATGAGAAAATCGCACCTTTAGATTAAATTTTACCATACATTTGTGCACAAAACAAAAGATTAACTCATAATTTTACAGACTTGGCATGTCGTTATGATGATGAAAATAGGTTTTATGGATAGATCTGCCACCTGGAGTCAAATTTGGTGAAAAATTCAAAAATGAAAAATTTTGACCTTATTTGAAATTTTTGACCTCAAAATGACCTCACATGAAAGTGGTACTTGAATTTGTTTTCTTCTCAAAAACTGCCTGGGTATATTGTCCTTTCAAAAACAAGTTGTTTGAAACAAATATATGCACCAATAAGATGGGGAGTGCAAACAATTTTGGTATACTCAAGATATACACTTTTCAAGAAAATCATACTTTTACGTTTTGCTTTGCTATACATTTGTGTACAAGGTCAAAGTTTATCTGTTAATTACATACGTTTGTCATATCAACATGAAGTTAAAAATACATTTTATGGATAGTCTATCAAATGTGGTTTAATTTTATACAAAATTTGAAAATATTGATTTTTGACTTTGTTTGACCTTTTGACCTCTAAATGACCTTAAAATTCAAAATCAAGCTTGGCATCCACCCTAATCGTCTTCCTGAGCCCATGATCCATACATCTAGCATGGATGCCAGCCATTAACACTTTTTCAAGTTTGGCTGGTCTACTATACACACTATTCAGTTTTAGTCTATTCCAAACCAACACATTATTTTGTCGGATAGGCACTATAAGGTATCTTCTGAATGTCGTTATGAGTTCCTCGCAGGGGGAAATATCCATGAAGAGATGGGCGGGTCGGGTAGCCCTTGTGACGGGGGAAAGTTCTGGAATCGGCAGGGCAGTGGCACATGACTTGGTCAAACACGGAATGAAAGTGATTGGATGTGCACGAAACGCAAAAGCTATAGAGGTTGGTATACATGTACATTTTCCATGATTAAACATACTATATTTAAGCCAATTGAAGACAGTAAACGTTATTAGTTTAGTCTTTTCCTGAACAGGGCGTTTTGCGTTAGGTCTTGCGTCTCCACCGGTTGGTACGTGTATCATGTTCAAAATAATGACGAGTTGCTCGGCGATTAATTGATTCAATCATGGAGGTAGAAATGTTTCAATTAACTCGGTATCATGTTATGCTTCCTTGATTTTTATATATTAGTTACAACAGACTATGAAGAAGTATTGTTTATAGTTTACAGACTTATTTATACTTTTTTTTATATATATAAATGTTGCCTTAGGATACGATACTAAACTGTTCTTAGTTAATTTATTATTAGTACTTATTTATTGTTTTATTTATTTTATTTTTCTATCTCATTTGAAGGGGTGGATGGGGGCAAAAGTTCTAGGCAGGAGAAGAACTTCGAGAAATAGGATCAATGATCCGAATCGCGGTAAGAATCTTTTCTATTTCCTATCCACAATTTTTGTAACAAATTTTAAATTAATTTCGAAGCAAAACGTAAATTAAAAAAACACGTCAAAAAGTTGCAGCTCAATTTATCGTATCATTTCAACGAAAATGGCTCAATGCGCAAATTCTAAATAAAACACCTAGCGTCAAGAAAATAAATCAATTAAATATATTTAACGGAAAACTTGATATCATTTCCGAGTTACAAGTGTCACAAAAGAAAACAACTAATTTGAACCACGTCTCATTTGTCTTGCCTTGTGAGGCATGATACACTAACTTGATAGGGCTTTATGTGCAAAAATGTTACCATGACGGAATGCATTGTCGAAGTCATCAACACCGGTTTCAACGAAGTTTTCACAGGTTAAATTAAATAATTATATTTCTTGAAAACAAGGCGAGTTTTAATTAATTGAAACTATTTCAAAACACAATTCTATGCTTTTACTTCCATTTAATAGTTTCATTTTGCTTGGAGTCAATGCATACGAGGGAATCTGCCTGCTTAAAAATCTCAGGTGGTATATTTTTTCAAGAGTATATCACCTGGAATTGTAGAGACGAAGTTTGCATCCAGAATGTACCCAGATAATCCTGCAAAACCTGCGGCATTGTACAAGTCACTACAGGTAAATATGGACTACAACTCCCAAGGTATTCTAGCCAGTGCCGTAGCTGTTACAAATAATTTATTACATTGACTATGAATCTACACCCGAGTCACAAACACCCACAGATCCTTTGGAAACCGAAATAATGGCACGGGTTTGGACAAATCCTATATATCCATCGGAATCGTCCAGTACCTTATTGCATCATCCATGCCATTGGACGCTTATAACAACATACCTGGTCCCATGGAAAGCAAGTTCGGCTATAGGGATAACAGAACTGGACCGCGTTGGGCTCTATTGACTACAAATTCCTCAGGATCACAAATTATTGCCTTTTCGTCATCCCTGTTTCATATCCAGAATATGTAACAATTCCTAAACCAACCCTTGGAACTCTTATTAATATTAGAGCACACACCCACATTTTATTTTGTACAGTATTATATGACCAATGTCATGAAAAATACCATTCTTTTATTGCTTAATGCGAAAAAAAAACGTTTACAAAATGTTTATTTCTCAATAGTGTATACAACCAGATAACATCTCCAGCACTGTACAATACATCTTGGATTTACCGCGGCATGTACAGGTGAGCTTAAAACAAACTCCAATAACAAATGTGTTATTCGACAAAAAACATTATTCTCAAATTTGTTTTAACAATACAAACGTTGCTCCAAAAAGGAGAACAACTTGAACACCTGGAAGATTGTATGGATTTGTCAGGATGTTACACATCCACACGCATAAAAAAACAAACAATCGTTTCGTATAAATCAAGTGCTCTTGAACCACCAATGTATTTTATTTTCAAAATAATAAAGGTTTTAACATTTTTAAGTTAACTTAAAAGTAACATTGATTGTTTACATCCTTTAATAGATTTGAAACCTTGCCTGAAAAAGTAAATTTTGAGTACACTCTCTGTGAAAGAAACTGTGAGAAGAGTCCATCTTAGTTTTTTCATCAGAGCACTTAAAGATTATGCAAGCTTAAAGGGTCTGTATACGTTTGGTAGTTGGAACCCATTGTTTGTTTCAATCCTATATAGTTGTAGATATATACCATAAAACTAACCTGTGAAAATTTCATTTCAAAAGGTGGTAGCGTTTTTGAGATATTGCCGAAAATCTGGAGCGGTTACGTCCACGCAGGAAGAATAATCTGCAATTGGATTACACAATCTAGAACGTTACTGTCAGTAACGCTTCTCAGATTCAAATTGTTGGGGACAAAGTGATATCTGTTTCCATAACCGCGGTACTTGGAAGTGAAAAGTTTCTCAAAATGCATTATACTATATATCCAAAGCTGCTGTACTTCTTACCAAGTAAGTTTGTATTGCCATTAATTTTCAGAGTTATTACCAAACGTATACAGACCTTTTAATTCTTATGATGGTCTCTATGCCCTCTAAAATCGCCAGACAGGGCCTAGAACACAAAAGCTAGAAATAAATATAAACCATTTGGCTGACCTCAGAGCCAACACTTCTCCCAAGTAGATGTTAACATAATGTAAGAATGAAACCATCCAAACAGTCTTCCTGTTTCAATATCTATTCTAATTTTTGCTGATATTTTATTAAGCTTAATTCCATTATTCATTTGTGGTTGGAGACAGGTTCATGATATTCAGATAAGGCCCACTGAACAGAAAAACTGAATCTGCAATGATCTCAAAACAGCATTAGTGAAAATCATGGATTGTTGGAGTCGATAATTTTGGTGCAAATTAAAAAGTCTCTCCGCACCCAACTGCTAGTACTTGCGTCATTCAGAAACACACTTCATGACAATGGCTTGTCATCAACCAGGAAGAAATGGATAGCTTGGAGGATACAAAAATATATTGTAATTGTCGTACGCTACTTTGGCAACGAGGTTTGCAGTATAAGACGATTTTAGGAGTGCATGCCACTGGCCAAATAAACCAGGGCTCGATTTCAAGAAGCAATAAAATAAATCTTGAAGATGAGTTGTTAATATCACCATATTATAGTGATTTGTATTGTGATGTCGCCCTTTGATAGATAAACAGTTGAGATCAATTTTATAGCTCTTTGTGAAATCGGCCCAAGGAACAATTTTATGCCTGGTTGTTTAAATTTTAATTAATAGCTAGGATTTTTAGACATATCACAATCTTTTTGTTTAGAGAAATATTAGTATAGTGTTATATTATGATCAACTTTAACCAAATATAACTCAGGGAGTTTACATTTTGCATAACTCACATCATCAAGAATTGGTTTACCGAATACAAGCATTATAAATTAATAGTGGAATTTGACACACACACAAACAAAAGATTAATATTAATACAGATCAATGAACACTAGGAAATCTGAGAACTTGGGTAATCTTGAAATGGTCCATTAATACACAAAGTCAATACTATTGGGCTCTGAGTAGTACAACTAAAGCTATTGGTGAAGTCAAGACCGGAGAAGGGGTTTAGAGAAACTGTAATAGGGAAAATTGAAACATTTCAAAAATGAACGGTAAACAAAACAAAACAAAAAAAGACTGATATTATGTAAAAAATATACTAGGCCTGTGCTATGTGATACTTTATTTGACGAAACAATCAGCTGGCTGGCAGAGATGTTTTCTTTTTCTTCTTTGCTCTTAATGCAGGAGCAGTTTTTAACTTAAAAGCAGTGCTGTTAAGAAATGAACATTGAAAACCATCAAAACATTAGCTATTAGGTTTTAAATAAACAAGGGGGAAAAAGAAAGAAAGAGCCCCCACCCCCCCCCCCCACCCCCGAAAAAAAAGTTATTAGACTTTTATGAATGACTACAAAAAATACTAATGGAGAAATGTAACTATTATTTTAACAACACCGACAGAAAGTTCTTTAAAGACACTGGACACTATTGGTAATTGTCAAAGACCAGTCTTCTCACTTGGTGTATCTCAACATATGCATAAAATAACAAACCTGTGAAAATTTGAGCTCAATTGGTCGTCGAAGTTGCGAGATAATAATGCAAGAAAAAACACCCTTGTCACACGAAGTTGTGTGTTTTCAGATGCTTGATTTCGAGACCTCAAAATCTAATTCCGAGGTCTCGAAATCAAATTCGTGGAAAATTACTTCTTTCTCGAAAACTACGTTACTTCAGAGGGAGCCGTTTCTCACAATGTTTTATACTATCAACAGCTCCCCATTACTCGTTACCAAGTAAGGTTTTATGCCAATAATTATTTTGAGTAATTACCAATAGTGTCCACTGCCTTTAAAGGCCCTGTACTCTAATGGTAAGATCGAAAAACACAAGTGTTCACAGATTCATACATAACTTACATGATTTAAAGTAATGGTAGAAAGGGTTCCTTAAAATATTTCTGCCTAAAATGCTATCGTTTCTGAGAAATGAGTAAAACAATAGTTTTTATCACGCACGATAAAAAACTTGATGTTTGAAAAAACAGAAAACACATAAGGTCTCTTTTCACTATTTTCTCGTGACCAATTGAGCTCAAACTTTCACAGGTTTGCTTGTTCATGCATATGTTGAATTACACAAAATGTGGACACTGATTTTGAGCTGTTACCAAAAGTGTACAATACCTAAACCAAGTCTGATTTTTCCCTTATTTGTATGTCAATCTTCTTTGCTATTCATTTTCGTAATTTTTTCTTCAGTATGATAAAGTATGATCGAACAGCAATGTAATTGATTATTTTCACTTAAAGACACTTACTGGCAAGTGGAACAGATGGGACTGTACGTACAGAAAACTGTAAAGAAATGAAAATTAAATCAAAGTTACATGTACTTCTGCAAAATTTAAAACATCACAAACAGTCTCAAAGTTATATTACCCTTTTTCTTTCACCTAAAGAAATTACACAAATTTTCAAATGTAAAACTAAGGGAGATTTCTGTTAAAGGTTCATTATTGTTTAAAGCAGTATCCAGACCCACTAATGATGAACTAAAGCCATCAAATTAAAGCGGCAACTGCACAAACATTTATGCAGCAACGTGAATGAACACATACCTAGCACTCTAACACGAATCTAATGTATTTTAATACTCACTTGATAAGCAAACTGAACAGACATAACCAACATCTATGAGAGTGCGATGACAAAAGCAGGCAGCCCTGTAGTCTACATGAATAGATGGAGGTAATACAAGAGTTTCTCGAAGGCTTGGATCAGGCAGAAATACCCACTACAAACAAATAAAATACTAATTATTATATAACACTTCAATCTTTCTAATCACTCCATTTCTGACATGATTTTACAGGGCATTGAGGCACTAGGAAACCACAGAGAGACTGTTCGTCTAAGTAGGGAGAAACTGTGGATAAGGCGCCTTCAAACCATTCAACCCCATGGTCTGAACATCCAAGAAGGAAATGACTAATAACCTTTTGTATTTGCCTTCTCCTTTTCCCCACAGATATCCCCCTTTTTTAGCCTGCCTCATGTACTAATTAAATACTTGTTCTCCCTCTTCCCACCTTTGATCTTGTTCTTTGTGTTTCCAACTTCTTGTGGTCAGACCAGCCCCCTCCTTCCACCCCCTATCTCCCTATTCATTGTTTACCCCTTGCTTGTCTGTTTGCTCTCTGCCTCTATTCACGTATTTCCACTTGAATGCTTTTGTTACACTTATAATACCTGTTCATGTGTGTTGTCTTGTCATTTAGCCTTCCAGAAAGACTCTGCTAGGGTCGAAACGTCAGGCCATTAACTATTTTTTGCAATTGTTATTTAAGTTGGATTGTTCAGGAAATAAATTAATATTTTATAAGATTTTAAATGTATTGCAGTTTCAGGATAACAATAATTTTTCAATAAGCTTGAACTGAAGTAATTACATTGAAAGTGATGGCGCCAGAAGAAAGGGTTGGTGATGTCAAATTAAGATGTGAACTCTTTCCCAACAATACTTAAGTTTCATCCTTTTGATGTGTGGAACTACCATTAACTTGTGCAATTTTTCGATCTCATGTGGGGGGAAAGAGCGGAGGAGGCAATTCTGGACAGAAAGCTCCAGTATCCCCCTGCTGCCCCGCTGCATCCACAACACCTCCACCCCACTGGTTATGCCACTGTACCCATAACCACTAGAGGACAAATCAGAAACAGTAACCCCCTGCTGCCCCTCCACCCTCACACCACCTCCAGCCCACTGGTTATGCCACTGTACCCATAACCACTAGATGACAAATCAGAAACAATAACCCCTGCTGCGCTGCCCCTTTACCCTCACACCACCTCCACCTCACTGGTTATGCCACTGTACCCATAACCACTAGAGGACAAATCAGAAACAGTAACCCCCTGCTGCCCCTCTACCCTCACACCACCTCCATCCCACTGGTTATGCCACTGTACCCATAACCACTAGAGGACAAATCAGAAACAGTAACCCCTGCTGCCCCTCTACCCTCACACCACCTCCACCCCACTGGTTATGCCACTGTACCCATAACCACTAGAGGACAAATCAGAAACAGTAACCCCCTGCTGCCCCGCTACCCCCACACCACCTCCACCCCACTGGTTATGCCACTGTACCCATAACCACTAGAGGACAAATCAGAAACAGTAACCCCCTGCTGCCCCTCTACCCCCACACCACCTCCACCCCACTGGTTATGCCACTGTACCCATAACCACTAGAGGACAAATCAGAAACAGTAACCCCTGCTGCCCCTCTACCCTCACACCACCTCCACCCCACTGGTTATGCCACTGTACCCATAACCACTAGAGGACAAATCAGAAACAGTAACCCCAGCATGCCGGCTACCCGCACACCACCTCCACCCCACTGGTTATGCCACTGTACCCATAACCACTAGAGGACAAATCAGAAACAGTAACCCCCTGCTGCCCCGCTACCCCCACACCACCTCCACCCCACTGGTTATGCCACTGTACCCATAACCACTAGAGGACAAATCAGAAACAGTAACCCCCTGCTGCCTACTACTCCCACACCACCTCCACCCCACTGGTTATGCCACTGTACCCATAACCACTAGAGGACAAATCAGAAACAGTAACCCCCTGCTGCCCCTCGACCCTCACACCACCTCCACCGGTTATGCCACTGTACCCATAACCACTAGAGGACAAATCAGAAACAGTATGCCCCTCTACCATCACACCACCTCCACCCCACTGGTTATGCCACTGTACCCATAACCACTAGAGGACAAATCAGAAACAGTAGCCCCCTGCTGCCCCTCTACCCTCACACCACCTCCACCCCCCTGGTTATGCCACTGTACCCATAACCACTAGAGAACAAATCAGAAACAGTAACCCCCTGCTGCCCGCAACTCCCACACCACCTCCACCCCACTGGTTATGCCACTGTACCCATAACCGACTAAATGACAACTCAGTAACAGTAACCCCCTGCTTCCCACTACTCCCACACTACCTCCACCCCACTGGTTATGCCACTGTACCCATAACCACTAGAGGACAAATCAGAAACAGTAACCCCCTGCTGCCCGCTACTCCCACACCACCTCCACCCCACTGGTTATGCCACTGTACCCATAACCGACTAAATGACAACTCAGTAACAGTAACCCCCTGCTTCCCACTACTCCCACACCACCTCCACCCCACTGGTTATGCCACTGTACCCATAACCACTAAATGACAAATCAGAAACAGTAACCCCCTGCTGCCCCGCTACCCCCACACCACCTCCACCCCACTGGTTATACCACTGTACCCATAACCACTAGAGGACAAAACAAAAACAGTAACCCCTGCTGCCCCCGCCCCCCACACCACCCCACCCCCACTATGCCACTGTACTGTACCCATAACTAAATGACAACTCAGTAACAGTAACCCTGCTGCCCCTTTACCTCACACACCCCCCACCCCACTGGTTATGCCACTGTACCCATAACCACTAGAGGACAAATCAGAAACAGTAACCCCAGCTGCCCCGCTACCCGCACCACACCAACACCCCCCAGGTTAAGCCACTGTACCCATAACCACAAGAGGACAAATCAGAAACAGTAACCCCATGGTTCCCAATACGCACACACCACCTCCACCCCACTGGTTATGCCACTGTACCCATAACCACTAGAGGACAAATCAGAAACAGTAACCCCCTGCTGCCCCGCTACCCCCACACCACCTCCACCCCACTGGTTATGCCACTGTACCCATAACCACAAGAGGACAAATCAGAAACAGTAACCCCCGGCTGCCTTCACCTCCTCCACCCCACTGGTTATGCCACTGTACCCATAACCACTAAATGACAAATCAGAAACAGTAGCCCCCTGCTGCCCCTCTACCCTCACACCACCTCCACCCCCCTGGTTATGCCACTGTACCCATAACCACTAGAGAACAAATCAGAAACAGTAACCCCCTGCTGCCCGCAACTCCCACACCACCTCCACCCCACTGGTTATGCCACTGTACCCATAACCGACTAAATGACAACTCAGTAACAGTAACCCCCTGCTTCCCACTACTCCCACACTACCTCCACCCCACTGGTTATGCCACTGTACCCATAACCACTAGAGGACAAATCAGAAACAGTAACCCCCTGCTGCCCGCTACTCCCACACCACCTCCACCCCACTGGTTATGCCACTGTACCCATAACCGACTAAATGACAACTCAGTAACAGTAACCCCCTGCTTCCCACTACTCCCACACCACCTCCACCCCACTGGTTATGCCACTGTACCCATAACCACTAAATGACAAATCAGAAACAGTAACCCCCTGCTGCCCCGCTACCCCCACACCACCTCCACCCCACTGGTTATACCACTGTACCCATAACCACTAGAGGACAAATCAGAAACAGTAACCCCCTGCTGCCCCGCTACCCCCACACCACCTCCCCACTGGTTATGCCACTGTACCCATAACCACTAAATGACAACTCAGTAACAGTAACCCCTGCTGCCCCTTTACCCTCACACCACCTCCACCCCACTGGTTATGCCACTGTACCCATAACCACTAGAGGACAAATCAGAAACAGTAACCCCCTGCTGCCCCGCTACCCCCACACCACCTCCCCCCCACTGGTTATGCCACTGTACCCATAACCACAAGAGGACAAATCAGAAACAGTAGCCCCCTGCTGCCCCGCTACCCTCACACCACCTCCACCCCACTGGTTATGCCACTGTACCCATAACCACTAGAGGACAAATCAGAAACAGTAACCCCCTGCTGCCCCGCTACCCCCACACCACCTCCACCCCACTGGTTATGCCACTGTACCCATAACCACAAGAGGACAAATCAGAAACAGTAGCCCCCTGCTGCCCCGCTACCCCCACACCACCTCCACCCCACTGGTTATGCCACTGTACCCATAACCACTAAATGACAACTCAGAAACAGTAACCCCTGCTGCCCCTCTACCATTACACCACCTCCACCCCACTGGTTATGCCACTGTACCCATAACCACTAGAGGACAAATCAGAAACAGCAACCCCCTGCTGCCCCTCTACCCTCACACCACCTCCACCCCACTGGTTATGCCACTGTACCCATAACCACTAGAGGACAAATCAGAAACAGTAACCCCCTGTTGCCCCTCTACCCTCACACCACCTCCATCCCACTGGTTATGCCACTGTACCCATAACCACAAGAGGACAAATCAGAAACAGTAGCCCCCTGCTGCCCCTTTACCCTCACACCACCTCCACCCCACTGGTTATGCCACTGTACCCATAACCACTAGAGGACAAATCAGAAACAGTATGCCCCTCTACCATCACACCACCTCCACCCCACTGGTTATGCCACTGTACCCATAACCACTAGAGTACAAATCAGAAACAGTATGCCCCTCTACCATCACACCACCTCCACACCACTGGTTATGCCACTGTACCCATAACCACTAGAGGACAAATCAGAAACAGTATGCCCCTCTACCATCACACCACCCCCCCCCCCACTGGTTATGCCACTGTACCCATAACCACTAGAGGACAAATCAGAAACAGTAACCCCCTGCTGCCCCGCTACCCCCACACCACCTCCACCCCACTGGTTATGCCACTGTACCCATAACCACTAGATGACAAATCAGAAACAGTAACCCCCTGCTGCCCCTCGACCCTCACACCACCTGCACCCCACTGGTTATGCCACTGTACCCATAACCACTAGAGGACAAATCAGAAACAGTAACCCCCTGCTGCCCCGCTACCCCCACACCACCTCCACCCCACTGGTTATGCCACTGTACCCATAACCACTAGAGGACAAATCAGAAACAGTAACCCCTGCTGCCCCTCTACCCTCACACCACCTCCACCCCACTGGTTATGCCACTGTACCCATAACCACTAGAGGACAAATCAGAAACAGTAACCCCCTGCTGCCCCGCTACCCTCACACCACCTCCACCCCACTGGTTATGCCACTGTACCCATAACCACTAGAGGACAAATCAGAAACAGTAACCCCTGCTGCCCCTCTACCCTCACACCACCTCCACCCCACTGGTTATGCCACTGTACCCATAACCACTAGAGGACAAATCAGAAACAGTAACCCCCTGCTGCCCCTCTACCCTCACACCACCTCCACCCCACTGGTTATGCCACTGTACCCATAACCACTAGAGGACAAATCAGAAACAGTAACCCCCTGCTGCCCCGCTACCCCCACACCACCTCCACCCCACTGGTTATGCCACTGTACCCATAACCACTAGAGGACAAATCAAAAACAGTAACCCCTGCTGCCCCTCTACCCTCACACCACCTCCACCCCACTGGTTATGCCACTGTACCCATAACCACTAGATGACAAATCAGAAACAATAACCCCCTGCTGCCCCTCTACCCTCACACCACCTCCACACCACTGGTTATGCCACTGTACCCATAACCACTAGAGGACAAATCAGAAACAGTATGCCCCTCTACCATCACACCACCTCCACCCCACTGGTTATGCCACTGTACCCATAACCACTAGAGGACAAATCAGAAACAGTAACCCCCTGCTGCCCCGCTACCCTCACACCACCTCCACCCCACTGGTTATGCCACTGTACCCATAACCACAAGAGGACAAATCAGAAACAGTAGCCCCCTGCTGCCCCGCTACCCTCACACCACCTCCACCCCACTGGTTATGCCACTGTACCCATAACCACTAGAGGACAAATCAGAAACAGTAACCCCCTGCTGCCCCGCTACCCTCACACCACCTCCACCCCACTGGTTATGCCACTGTACCCATAACCACTAGAGGACAAATCAGAAACAGTAACCCCCTGCTGCCCCGCTACCCCCACACCACCTCCACCCCACTGGTTATGCCACTGTACCCATAACCACTAGAGGACAAATCAGAAACAGTAACCCCCTGCTGCCCGCTACTCCCACACCACCACCTCCCCACTGGTTATGCCACTGTACCCTTAACCACTAGAGGACAAATCAGAAACAGTAACCCCCTGCTGCCCGCTACTCCCACACCACCTCCACCCCCCCCCCACTGGTTATGCCACTGTACCCATAACCACTAGAGGACAAATCAGAAACAGTAACCCCCTGCTGCCCCTCTACCCCCCCACCACCTCCAGCCCACTGGTTATGCCACTGTACCCATAACCACTAAATGACAAATCAGAAACAGTATGTCCCTTTCTGTGGTTTTGATACATGTACATGGGCTTAACAATTATCATTTTTTCCAGAAGAAAGTTTTACAAGGTGTTCCTTGAACAGCAAAAAAAAATGTATTGCGTAGTGATCCAGAAAGAAATGCTGTACTATTCCTTTAAGTTAAACACACCAGGAGATATTGGAGAAGACCATTTATCTGAGGTATCTGGAGGTATACACCGTTGGTTATGTCACAGGCCTGAAAGAGGAATTAGAAAACAAAGTGTTACAAGTAAAAAGAGGCCTGCCTAATAGAGATCATTTTGATCCCTTAATCGATTAAATTAGAAAGGGGTAAAAGCGTTAGTAGAAAAGAAAAGTTACCTGTTGTAATAGGCCCGAGTCTTTCTCCAAAATGCAGGCATCAATTGGAATGCTCTGAAATAAAAGAATGATGAAGGATGAGCAAAAATGGTCAATCTATTTTTCCCCCAACAAATACCATAACAAATGACACCTCTGGATCTAATGTAATGGAAGTATGTAAAAACCACAGACCATGCTATCAACCAATGAATTATGCTTAATTTACTATTACTGCTGCTGTCACAGTGAAGTTGTGGCCCTTGTGAATGAACATAAATCTGATGTTTAAAATAATGCAAGCACATTTATTGAGTTATATATATATGCGTATGTCTCATATTAAACTACGATTAAGTGATACAATTGGTGTCAATTAGCCATTATGTGGCCAGACTGTCTAGCTCCTTTAGGGACTGCTCGCCAGGGCAACTGTGAAAACTGCAGTCACTGGTTCGGAGGGCAGCCCACACTCACAGGCTGGACTTGCAATCAAGCCCATCTGGAACATGTTTGCCCAGAATCAACCATGACCAGTACGGCATCTGTTTAATCGACACCAAGCTGCTCTGGGCAGGTGACACCCGAGTGGCTTGTGGCTAGGCTTGTCAATATAGCTATGCAGCCTTGATGTAGACTTTGACCAAAGTTCTTATTATTATTATTATTATTATTTATTCGACCAATACAAACACACCAAGTTACAAAGGCACAAGACAGAACATTAACGGAAAACAATGATAAAGAAGCAAATTAAATTAAGTTAAAAAAAAAAATATAATAAAAAAAAAAAAAAAAAAAAAAAAAAAAAAAATAAAAAATAACGGAAAAAAATGATAAAGAAGCAAATTAAATTAAAAAAAAATAATAATAATAATAAAAAAAAAAAAAAAAAAAAAAAAAAAATAAAAAATAAATAAATAAATAAATAAATAAAAATAAATAAATTATTAGAACAAGAAAACAAAAACAAAAATAAACACTGTAAGAGGGCGCTGAGGGCGGCTGGGGGCGGAGCATGCAGGAAAGAAAAAAAAAAAAAATGAACGAAAAAAGAGAAGAGAAAAAAAACAAGGAAAAATCATGCGGGTATAAAAAAAAAGTAAAAAAAATTGTTGTTGTTGCTGTGCTGCTGCCCCATGCATGACCAACAACACACACAAACAAAACAACAAAACAACAATAGGAAACCAAGGTGAAACTCGCAATCGCTCACGACATCAAACAAACAAACAAATTGAACATCTATTACAATGTGTGGTTTAAACAGTGATCCTTAAGGAGGCGGAGAAATGTCATAAGAGGACAAGTCCCATCTTCCCATCGACGCGTCGCCCAGGAGTTCGGTGTGTGACTGTCAGCAGTTATTACGAGGTTTTTCAGATGATTTGCAAGCGGCTTTCTAGACTTTAGTCTTGGGTTCTGGATTTTTATGGTGGTTAGATTTAGTAAGTTGTTTTCGTGGTACATGGAACCTGATGCCACAACAATTTAAAATACAGCAGTTAGAGAGGGGATGGGTTGGATTTTAACCTTTCCCCATAGAACGTGTCATAGGTTAGCAGCATGACACCAGTTAAGCGGTGGACCATTTTTCTTACCCGTTCAAATGTACCTTTACCCTGTGTATGTTTGTGTTTGTAAACATGATTAATGGCGGCTTTATTCACTTCATGATGCAGTGTAAATACAACAAACAATCACTCTGCAATAATGAAAATGATGTGCAGTGCTATTCCTTTTTGACATACTTCACTTATATCAGTGCAATAATATATTAAATAAAATGAGAAAAGTATGAATGTTGCAAATGCAACATGTTCAATTGCTGAGCCTTGTACCCCATGTGGCTTCCTGTGTTCCTGATTTACTCACCTTTTAAACTGTATTCACACTTTGGGGGATGAACAATTAATGCTTGACAATTTTAATTTACCATTGCAGTAAGATAACATAACATCAGAAACATAAGATTAATGTCTTGTAGTAGTTATATAATTACCTGTTTCTGTGCGGTGAAGATGACATTCATTAAATTCATATACTGAGAAGCATTGTCATCTGCCGCTTTTATGACCTAAAACAAAATGTGAATCCATATGATTATAAACTAGTTTCACAAACTTTTCAGTACTTGAGAAGTACTGATGAACTATTTCCCTTGTATTGTATAATGTTAAACTCCACAATAATTATATAGTGATCAAAATAAGCAATATGCAGCATGATATCATTAACTGCTCTAAAACTATCAGCATACAGAATGAGCTGTAGTACCTTTGTCTAGGTGTCCCTCCAAAGTGTTCCCAATGAATTAGAAATTTATATATATATTGTCTTATTGAAATGGTTTCAGTCCTGAGGTACATATATAAAACAGAGTTCACTTACCAATAGCCTTGAATTAATCTTCTTGCCAGCTGAAATATAACAAAGATTAAAAATCAAATTGTAATAATCGATTAATCACATTTTTGATAACCCCCCCCCCCACCCCTCAAAAAACAAAAACAAACAAACAAACAAACACATTCTCACGCATGTAAACGCCGGCAATCGTGGACCCTCCTTTGTTCAACTCTTTGTGATAGCAACCATGGACAACAATGTTTTCCTTTGTGATAGCAACCGTGGACCTATTATCTCTTTTGTTGTAGGTTCACGGTTTGAATGTGGATACCTACCTACACACACACAATGTTGTGCTATCAGTAATAGCACAGAAATCTTTTTGAAATAACTTTCTTTGTTTCACAAAAAAAACTCAAAATTCATTTAAGTTTTCAGATAATACCATAACAATCAGGAATAACAACGTAAAATGAACCAGATACATAATAACAATAATATGTAGTTCTTATATACAGTGTAGTGCTTTATCACACCGGAAGGCATCACTAAGCACTCATTAGTTTTTCTTCCAGATATGCAGAGCTAAGTTTGAAATAATTATAATATCCATTTATTTACCTACATGTAGCACCATGTAGCGATTTACACTAGGTGCAAACATTTATCTTGGTTCATCAATGTATTTAAACTGCCCAGTATGCTTAGTTAAACTGTCTAGTATGCTAAGAGTTCAGTGCTTCCAACAAACATTTATCTTGGTTGAACAATGTATTTAAACTGCCCAGCATGCTCTCTGCTTTGAGCAAACATTTATCTTGATTCATCAATTTATTTTAACTGCCCAGTATCTTCAGAGCTCAGTGCTTCCAGCAAACATTTATAGTGCTTTCTTTTTGAGACCTTAGGAGAGATCTGAATAGAAATCTACTTTGTTTTTGTGGATACAATTTTACGTCTAGAACCATCTTTTTCAATATTCATCCCAGGGTAGTTAACACTTATATTCATAATGCTATTCCCAACATAAATAATACCAATCACATAATATCTGATGAAAAACAATTGATGCCCAAGACCTTCACAAAATCCGAAAGCATTACAACACTAATAGACGCACAAAATAGTTAATGGCCTGATGCTTCGACCCTAGCAGAGTCTTTCTCGAAGGCTAAATGACAACACCAACAGCAAATTCAACAGCTAATTCAACAGCTAATTCTATTTTCTCAATAGACTGTGCAAGTCTCGCGCGCATTCGAACTTCTGGGACCATTGTGGTCCCAACCGTATGGAGTTTTACGTGGGCGAGATTTTGTTTCGTCAATTATTTTAGTTTAAAGTAGTTTATGACTATGTAAATTATGTATGTTGTTGGGAATGTATTACTTAGTGATACAAAATATGAAAGTAAAATCAGTTCAACAATATAACGAAGAAAACCCGAGAATTAAACTTGACCTCAGCTTCCGGTTTCTGCAACAAAGTGTGCTCACCTCCGATCACAAAACTCATGTAAACGCTTGTTTAGGCACGCGATGATAATCGCCAGATGTTGTAATTGCAAAGCGAAGCCTTTTCATTGCAGTCTATGGTTGTTGAGGAACTGCATCAAGCATTAATTTTATGCCCCTATGACCATCGCGAATCTGCGTAAGGGGTTTCTAAAAAGTTAACATCAAATAAGCATCCTTCTCCCAGAGTTTTTGAATAATAATTAACATACAATTTGTGTATTAATTGTAAAAGCTAAAACTAATTTTATAAAAATTGTAATGAGTATTTTTGTTGTTCAGATTTTGTCATTGGATATAATTTAAAACAAAGATTTGATTTCAGAAAGAAAAACAAATTCTTCGTTTGACGTGTTTTCTTGTTCCGATACGCGCCGCGAGACTTGCACAGTCTATACTTATAGACATAACATAATGTTTGACCCCATTACAGTGAGTCAATCAGCATCTTATAGAGCTTAGCTACTATACTTGAGCCTACCTTGGCATGCTTTTTGAACTCTGTGTATATCTGAGAAAGATAAGCAAGTCAAAGAACTTTTCATTGCAAGATAATATCGTGCTTACAAAAGTCCATAATAGAGAAGAAGAATAATAACACTGCAGAAACTTGCTAACTGATGACAAAATACTTTGTGTAAAACTGCACATGGGGGTACCTGCATATAATATCATTAAAAAGAGGAAGTGAAAATAGTTTCACATGTAAGAAAAATCAAAGTTTGTGCACTTTGTGGCCAGTCTATTCAATGAAAAATTAGATATCATAATTGCCATCATGAAAAACATGTATCTGGACATGGCGTCCAATCTCATTGTGTACATGGTGTATGGAATATGCCAAAATACGGGTGTGTGACTGATAACTAAATGTGCATGCCAGTGTGCTATAAATCATTGCTCATTATGTAGTCTTAATTAACAGTTTGCAATTACAAACGGGATGATAATGTAAATCCCACACTGTAAAAGCCAGACACTAAGTACTAGACTGAAAGGATACAGCAGAGTCCCATTGCAAGAGAACCAGCAAGTAATGTATCTGTATGCCCAACAGTAGGATCTGCAAGAAATTACAAATAAGAAAGATTGTGTTATGTACAATTATTTATTAAGTTTTCAATTCTGTTTCATTAACGTTGGTGAAGCATTTTGGTTAAGAATAAACAAAAACAGATTTAAATGTTTTTGGCGTTTTTTGTTAGTTTAAACATTGACAGAAAGAGCTGCATCCTTATAGATGCATCATAACATTTATCGTGTACATCACATCAACATTAGGTGAATGTTAGTGAATCCAATACAGAGTAAGTTGCATAAATGACAACACCAATTTGATCCCTCAAACAACTTTAACAACAACTTTAAAGCTAATGTGAAATGAACACAGGTGGCAGTTGGGCTAAATTCACAAGGAATTCCCTGAAATCTTCTTTTCCCCACAAACTGGCTATGTGATGCTAATGGGTACCGGTCAACTCGGTCCGAGGTCAACTCAATCCGAGTCAACTCGGTCCAAAGTCAACTCGGTCCGAAGTCAACTCGGTCCGAACATTTTGGTCCCAAGTCAACTCTGTCTGAAGTCAATTCGGTCCCAAGTCAACTCGGTCCGAGGTCAACTTGGTCTGAACGGAGTATAGGCCCCCCCCCCCCACCAAAGTAGGGAGGTAGATTCAAGGAAGGAAATGAGGAAGGAAACGCATTGTTCAAGTAAACACGGAGTATTGTTTATTTAAGCTGAACGTATTAATTGTCTTTTACACTATAAAATAGGTATACTAGAGAGATCAAGTTAAAGTGCAATTCATTTAATATCCATAATTTTCATTTTAAAAAAGACGAAAAAAAAGGAGAGATCCAACTGTTTGGGATACAAACTTGCTAGGCTCCCGAAAAGGACAAAGTCTTTTTGATTTCATAAAAACAACTGAGCATACTCTTTATGATTCTTAAGATTTATAAAATATTTCTTGTTTTAAAGGCATCGCACACGTTTGGTAATTACTCAAAATACATATTAGCATAAAAACTGACTTGGTAACGAGCAACGGAGAGCTGTTGATAGTATAAAACATTGTGAGAAACGACTCCCTCTGAAGTAACGTGGTTTTTCAGAAAGAGGTAATTTCTCACAAAAATAATAAAAACTTCTGGCAAGAAGTTTTTATTCCTATCTGAAAGCACACAAATTTGTACAACAATGGTGTTTTTTCTTTCATCATTTTCTTGCAACTTCGATGACCAATTGAGCCCAAATTTCACAGGCTTGTTATTTTATGCATATGTTGGGATACACCAAATGAGAACACTGGTCGTTGACAATTACCAAATGTGTACGATGCCTTTAAGTATTAATTGCTTAAGTTTCCCTAAATAGATTTTGGTGTTCTTTATTTTGTATTATTTATTATTACGTGTAAGTTTACTTGAAAGTTTTGTTTATATTATTTTCAACTAATTATTTTGTTAACTACATTGTACTTAATTCGTACTGTTTTGATATTATTTGTTTTTACTGGAGAACTTGTTATTTATTTTCGGAATAAAAAAGAAAAGTACAGAAACTGCAAAGGAAAGTTCATTTTCTACCATTTTGTTACCTTCTAGTTTACCTAAAATAATCATGCTTTAGAAACATGCCTTTTTTTTCAAACGGTGATTATTATTTATTCCTGAGATTACATGTGTTAACTGTTTAAGCACACAATGATACATGTATGCCAATTACTTCCCGTCAACCATACGTTTAATTAAATTTTCGGACCGAGTTGACCCATAACCGTGCTAACAAAGGTCACATTGTAAAATATGACTTATTTTCACCAAATTAGAAAAGATATGATGAAAACTGGAACTTCAGCTTACTTTCTATGATAAGTTTTCTGATTTCCTCTTGCACTGTGTCGTTGACATTGGCAAAGTGTTCATATTTCCCATCTTGCACTACTCTTCCTCCATCATCTGCTTTAACACTAACCTCTCTTCCAGGATAAAGAAAGCGACTAAAACAAAAAATAAGACAGGTAAGCAAGATTTGAAGGTTTGCATGATGGAATAACAGGAAATGGGTTTACACTTCCAAAGGTTTCCAATAGACTTTAACATTTTCAAATGGAAGTGCCCTATGCAAAATAATAATGGCATTGCCCTCTCAAGGATGAAATTCCAGGCCTGAAAATATGTTTTCTTGTTTATCTTAATAATAATAATACAAGGCATTTATATGGCGCTCTACAAAGAACACAGCGCCTCACATCAACAACATAATTAAATACAATGAAATACAGAAAATGCAGTAAAACAAACAAATCATAGGCTGGGAAATAGGTGAGTTTTGAGTTGGCGCTTGAAGGTCGCAGTAGATGTCGCTTCCCTGATAGCACACGGCAGCTTGTTCCACAATTTAGGGGCAACAACACAGAATGAACTGTCCCCAGCCTTCTTTTTGGAGCGCGGAACAATCAGCCGGGTGACATCAGAAGAAGAGCGAAGCCCCCAGCGACCTCCAGGCCCCTCTGTATTATATAAATTTAGACTGTCAGAAATGTAACTTGGAGATTGCCGTTGGAAGGATTTATAAACGAACAGGAGAATTTTGAAAGTGATTCTTTCCTTGACGGGGAGCCAGTGAAGTGAGCGCAGTAATTGAGCTGATGAGAATTGATCTCTAGCACATGCAAACACAAGACGCGCAGCTTTGTTTTGAAGGCGCTGTACTCGTCTGAGGTCCACTTCCCTGGCACCATATAACAATGAGTTGGCATAATCAATGCGTGAAAGAACCAATGATCTGACAGCATTATGACAAGCATCCTTGGTGAGGAAACGGCGTATACGCCACAGATTGCGAATATGAAAATTAACACTTCTGCAAACTGTACTGATGTGTTTGTTCATCAACAAGGATGAGTCAAGAGTAACCCCAAGATTTTTTACAGTGGTAGAAGGATTTATGCAAATGTCTCCAACTCTTAATTGAAGATGAGGTAAAGTACTGATGACCTTCGGGGAACCAAAAACAAAAAATTCTGTTTTGTTTTGATTAAGCTGCAGCTTGTTTTTCACTATCCAAGTATTGATCTTAGAAATACACGTGGACAGATTAAAAAGAGCACGATTGGAATCACCTGCAACTTTGGGATCAAATTCAGTGTAGAGTTTGGTGTCATCAGCATAAACATGAAAATTGACATTGTATTCTCTTATAATATCACCAACTGGATGAGTATACATGGTAAAGCACTGTGGTCCAATGACGGAGCCCTGGGGTACTGAGAAACTAAGAACATGCTCCACGGATTTAACATTCCTAATGGACACTCTGGTACGACGTTCATTGAGATAGGACCTAAACCAAGATTTAGCAGTACCTGTAATGCCAAAACAAGTCTCTATCCTATCAATAAATATTCCATGATCAACGGTATCGAATGCAGCTGACATGTCAAGTAATACCATGAGAATAACTTTGTTTTTGTCAAGGGATTCCAGGATGTACATGTAATTTTTCACCTTGAGCAAAGCAGTCTCAGTACTGTGGTGAGATTTGTATGCTGATTGGAACGGATCACCGAGATTATTGTTATTAACATGATTGGTAACTTGACATGAAGCAGCCTTTTCGATTATTTTGCCAATGAATTTGATGTTGGAAATGGGACAATAACTCTTAAGAACATTATAATCTAGTCCGGGCTTCTTTAGAATGGGGGTAATGATGGATTGTTTAAAGGTTTCAGGGAAAACACCAGATGCAAGAGAAGCGTTGATGATTCTAGTAATGATTGGTAACAGACTGGGCAAGCAGCTCTTGATAAGCCATGTGGGTAGTGTGTCTAGAGAACAAGACTTGTTAGGAAAGTGCCTTATAAGTTTGTCGACATCTGATTTAGTGAGGGGATTGAAATTGTGCATATTATTTATGCAAGGATCGGAAAGATGCTGACATGGTATAATAATATCTGAGGACATAGAAATTTGAGAGACATCAGTTCTAATTTGCTCAACTTTACCAATGAAGGAGGACAAAAAGTTATTCGCAAGTTCGGTGTCGGAGCTACATGCAGGCAGTTTCTTGGCACAGTCATTCAAAAGACCATTTATAGCAGTGTACATGTCCTTGGGACTGGCACTAGAGAATTTGTCAGAGTAGTATGCTTTCTTGGCATCGGCAATCAGCTTCTGTACACAGTTTTTTTGTTGAATAAACGCGTCATGGTCAGTGTCAAGATGACTTTTACTCCATTTGCGTTCAAGCCGTCTACGGAATCGCCTTTCTTTGTGGATAGTGTCACTGTACCAGGGTAACCTGGACTTGACTGTGCGAACTCTGGTAGTCACAGGGCAGACCTCATCAAGCAATGATGTAGTGATGGACTCATATGCATCAGACAGAAGATTAGGATCATCTTCTGTTGGCGAAGTAACTCCAAGGCGATCATCAAGTAGATTCTGAAACAGCTTTAGGTCGATCTTTCTATAATCTCGAGATGTGCTAGTGACCTTCAATGGAGTCGGTTTTTCAAGCATCAAGAAGCATTGAATGATGTGGTGATCAGAGAAAAGTACAGGATGTGTGTGCCATTCTTGAACGATGTCATCATCGATGCGGGAGATCAATAAATCAAGAGTGTGGCCATGTTTATGAGTGGAACCAGTAATGTGTTGTTGGAAACCAAAAGCAGAGAGAGTGGAGAGAAATTGCTTAGTATCCCATTTGTCAGGAGTATCAATATGAAGGTTGAAATCGCCCAGTAACACCAACTGGCATGGAAGAATTGAAAGTTCGTCAAGGAATTTCTCAAACTCAATTAAGAAGTCCGAAGTCTTGAAACTATTTGCAGGGGATGGCGGAGGGCGATAAATGGCAACAAACTGGAAGGAGTTTCTCTTATTTGCAACACAGGTGTGTTCAAAGTTAAACGTTTCAAAGCCAGAAGGAGTAATGAGCAAGTCAAGTGCCTTCTTAAGAAGAACACCAATACCACCACCAGGTTTGGAATTTTTGCGAGAAATGTTAAGAAAATCATAACCAGGGGGAGTACATTCTCCAGCTATGACTGTGTCATTTTCCGCAAGCCAGGTTTCAGTTAAGACCATGATATCCACATCATTCTCTAATATATAGTCAACAAGTATATCAGACTTGTTCCGTAGTGAGTTGGCATTCCAGGTGTGAACATTCAGGTTTGCATGAGGCTTAGCCCTCATCAAAGGTTTGAGATTGAGGGGATTTCTTCCTGGGTGTCGTTTAGTGTCAATTCTGGTATTGGGATATTGCAGAGGTATGTTATGTCGAGCTGAACCAACAAGATATCTTAGGTTGTGTCGAACAATAGATACATTATGCCTACCCGTACCCCCTCGCTTTCCACGGTGACGCCATCGCTTTCGTCTTCGAGTCGTTGGTGTCAACTGTGGCCCATGTACCGGTAGATGATGAGTCAGGCATGGCTGGCGCAGGAGGTTAAGGGAATTTAAAGTTTTGCATGTTTCCAACGGCAACAGACATTTCGAGAAGGTAGTACTCAGCCCATACAAAAAGATGGTTGCATACTGAATACGATGCGTTGAAGTCCATAATGGATGGGTGGTATCGTATGGGGAACGATTGTTCATTATGATTGTTAGGCACTGGACCGGTTGACTCACAATGGGAAGATCACCGTACCTCAATTGAGTGACAGGTATCAAGACAAAGGGACGAGCTGTCAATAGAGAACTGGCTTCTATGACTGTTCTACACGTAGATACACTTGAGTATTGGTACAAACACGACACCAAAAACAACCCCAATATTCCTCGAATTTGTAGCCGGTGGTCAAAAACCGATGGGCTCATGGTGCTCTAAAGATCTAATCAGGAACGTTGTCAGAAGTTGACCGGTAGCAAATCAATATAGTACAAAAACAGAGACATTTTTAGGAGACCAATAGCGAAAGCTGCCACATGGCGCTGCACTAGATCTTCTTCCAGCAAATTACATGCAACCCGTACAGGGCATTTCTTCCCAGATGCAATACAAGTCACACACAAAAAAATGTTAAGAAAATAGAATTAGCTGTACCAACCAAAAGGACCCTGTGGTATAAATGCAAAAAATAGTTACAGCCAACCCTTGTTATAAAAAGGACCTGCTTATAAAGAGTACATTCTAGGTCCCAAATCTCATTTCTGCTTTGTTTTTCTTTGTTTTGCTGTCCTCTTATAACACTGTTCTTGTTATAAAGAGTTAATTTGGCATGTCCCAGTGATCTTGTTAATGATATACAAGAGTCGACTATAATGGTCTGACAGTCATCCCTCGCAGAGTCTTTCTCGTAGGCCAAGTATACTGGTGTAACAGAAGCAGTCAAGTGGAAACTTGAAAGACATGAAACATGTGAAAAGAGAGAAGCAGAAAGCACACAGAAAAAGCAGGGAATAAACATTGAACAAGGAGACAAAGGGGGGTTGGGGTAGAGGGAAGGAGCTGGTTTAGTGTAGAGACACTGACCCAGTCTCAGGGATTTTCCTAATCACTCCAAATCTGACATGATTTTACAGGGTTTTGAGGCACTAGAGAGACTGTAAGAGTAGGGAGAAACTGTGGATAAGGCGCTTCCAATCCAGACCATTCAGCCCCATGCTCCGAACATCTAAGAAGGAAATGATTTACAACTTCTTGTCTTTGCCTTCTCCTTTTTCCCACCCCCCCCCCCTTTTTAGTCTGTCTCATTATCAGAATATTTACTTTTCTCCCTCTTCCCAGCTTTGTTTATGCATTTTTTGTGCCCAACGTCTTGTGGCAGTGTGGTTAAACCAGCCCCTTCCCTCTCCCCCTTGTCTCCTTCTTCAATGTTCATCCATTGCTTTTTCTGTGTGTTTTTTCTGCCCCTCTCTCTTTTATTTCTTTCTACTTGACTGCTTCTGATACACCAGTATACTTGTTTATGTGTGTTATGTTGTCATTTTTAGCCTTTGAGAAAGACTCAAGGCCATTACGGTCGAAAGGTCAGGCCATTAACTATTTTTATGCAATTTAAACAAATGTTACACACACAAACAAAACCCATGCATTGGCAGTGGGGGTAACAGCTGCCTACAACTTAGTCTGGATTGGCGACACTTGTTTTGTTAACGCAGTTGCCGGCAGTCGAAACACAAATTACTGAAAAAGTCTATACCAAACAAACATCTGTCGCGAAACCAACATCGTGATGCTTTTGGAACTTGGACCTGCCCACATTTTATTCTGACTGTAAACTCTTCAAGGCCCAATTTACTTCTTGCACATTCTAATGCCAGTATCACAGGGGATCCAGTCCAGGTTGTTTTCCTTCAGACCGGAAAGGATAGCACTGCAAATACTGCATGACATGGTAAAACCGGCAGGCCGCAATCACCTGAGCCTGGACACCTGTTCGTCATACCCAATCATCTAAATAATGTATAATAGGAGATTGTGTCCGGTCAGACTCAATCACCGGCCGGACACGATGAACCGTCGCACAGGTCCTATAACCCTAATAACTTTTTCTACCTCCATGTTACAACAGTCATTTCTTGCTAGCGTACTAACTCAAACAAGGTTTACAACTTCAGTTTTGTAAACATCACATACATCTGGGTACCATATCTATACTCTGCTGTTGAAAGCCTCTTGCAAACATAAATTTTGGAAATTAGCCTCAATTTGATCTGCCTGGATTTTGTCGGGCACCTGTGCAAAATTCATCAAGATGCTAGTTTTGGAAAATAATCGCGGAGTTGTGCAGTCCCTTCGAGATGATGTTGCGCCCTCTACCGGTGACTAATACAAAAACTAGCATCACCAATCAAGACTACCTACATGTACAACTCATCTACATTACAATAGTAAATCTCAAAGATCGTGAAAGATGGTGCTAAAAACAACTGTTTATCTCACTAGAAAAACCCAACATGTGCATACATTGTAAGGTATTTGAGCATCATCATTATTACCTCTCATTTGTGTGACTTGCTATAACAGCAACTTTGTTGTTTTGATTCATCATTATATGAGAGTTGATAAAAGCCAGTACATGATCCATACACTCAAACAATGTCAGCTGCAAATAAAAATAGAGAGACGGAAGGGAATTAACAAATATAATATAAAACCTTGATAAACAGTGCTTGATTAGTTCACTAGCCCAGCATAAAGACACTACTATCCAGTAGTCAAGTCCAACTGTATGTTGTAAGACCTGGGGAAGAGTTTGGCAGACTCTTTCAGTTCAATGCTTCAACTGGGTTTTGCACAATAAGCAGTGTACATGGTGTACAGTGTCTAAAATAGGAATAGGTCCAAACTGATCAGTATTTTATATTCTTATGTTAAAGAGTGGCTCCAGGATGCTCTGGAAATATTTGGCTTTTAAATTTTTCCAATAGATGGAGTCCCCAAGAAATATAAAAAATTATTATGAGTCCCTTACCTCACACTAAAACAGGGAAAAAATATGTTTTCCTCAAAACACTCCCAGCCCAAAATCTGAAAACGCGAGGTCAAACAAACCCCGCGACGAGGGACTCATGACGTCAGCGGCGGCTAGTTAATTTGGACCTGCTTATATGAATGCACTGAGCTAACGCAAATACACCGCCAAACTTCACAATTTGCAATCAATACGACCGTAAATGTGACTTTTTATAGGACGATCCAACAGGCAAATAATCAGCGAGCCAATTACAAGGGATTTATGATTTGGGGGTTTTAGTTCTTTGAGAGGCGAGGCGATTCCGCAGCTCGGCTTGATTTTCAGTACATCACTCTACACGTCAAATTCAACCCTAACATATACATATGGCGATTCCCGCTAAACAACAACAATGCAGACCGCAGCATTATCACGGGGGAGACCCCTACACAATGCACAATCAAGCAGTCGTGTGTTTATAGACTTAACGTTTCTGCGCATGCTTGGGAAAACGGTTATTCCCATGACATTGCAATAATCATCACTGGTGTGCACACGTTCAAACCGTATACAGCACTGGTCTGCACGCTCATTGTCTGCGGAGCTTAGTTAAGTGCCCTGGAAATTTTAAATTGTTTATAGTGAAAAACTACCCAACGTGTACAATGTAGGCTTCATTTTACAATTACACAATTTAGGATACTCTGGATGGACAGAAAGAGAATTTTACTGTATGTTGTAAGTTTGGTTTCTTCTTGATTTTGTTTTGTTTTCCAAGCAAAGATACATTTATGTGTGTGTTTATAATGCTAACCGTGAGTTTTTAGCCGCCAATGACGTCAAGGGGTCAATGCATATCATTATCATAGATAAATAGTTTTTGACTTTCGGCTGAAAAAGCTGCGCGGAGGTGCATTTTTGCCTTGAATTCTTTATAAAAATTTTAAGTGTAAAATGGTTCCTACGATGTCTATTCGGCCATAAAAAGGTAATAACTAAAATATTGAGAGCATCCTAGAGCCGCTCTTTAACACTAATATTGAATAACAGCTAACTCTACACATCCAATGACTTTATGCTAGGCAAAACTTAGTCAAATCATATTCCATGGATAGTTTATCTTCTTACATTAACAATAACATTGAATAACATTAATTCACCCCAACTACACTCTATCGACTTTATGCTGGGCAAAACTTTGTCAAATCATAGGCAATGCCATGGAGTTTATCTTCTTACATTTCCAATAACATTGAATAACATCAATTTACCCCTACTACACTCCATCGACTTTATGCTAGGCGAAACTTAGTTAAATCATGTGCCATGTCATTTATCTTCTTACATTGACAATAACATTGAATAACATCAATTTACCCCTACTACACGTACACTCCACCGACTTTATGCTAAGCAAAACTTAGTCAAATCATAGACTATGCCATGTAGTTTATCTTCTTATGTAAAGCTTGATATTACTTACCCCTTTATCATTAGTGCCATTTTGAAGTCCCCACCACACTGGGTTAACATCAACCACCACCACCACAAGACTACATTCCATGTCTGAAGAAAGTAAAAATTGAAAATATTTCACACACAAAGCTTGTAGAATCAAACTAGTAGAAGTACTGTTAATTTTTGTTTAATGTTGTAATACATGGGCGGGGTTGGTTATCAGGTAATTGCAAACCAGGCCTGGAATTTCATCTTTGAGAGGGCAAGGCCATTTTCATTTTGCAAAGGGCACTTCCACAAGATCAAATTGAACGAAATTAACATTATTGTTCTTTTATTGTAGAAAGGTAAACGAGTGCTTTATGGATACGTATACTTGAGTGCAGGACTCAATAAAAGTTGTGTCATAATTTAAAATAAAATAAAATTGATCAATGTTTTTCAAAATAGCACTGGGACTTCATACTGTGGACTCATTTGTTTTACCCCACACACAAATGTGTATTATAAATATTACATGCAAAAAACTATCTCTGAAACAAAACCTGATCAAAATTTCGAAAAGCTGTGGTTTGTGGGAATGTTACAGTGTTGATGTAGAAGAGGTTTTTCCGTCAAGCACTTCTGTCACTTCTGATGAGAGTGATATCAGCTCAAGTGACCATGGCAGTCCAGTCGAGGGACAGGACAAAACTTGGAGGGGCATGCTGAAAACTCGGAGGGGCATGCTGAAAACTTGGAGGGGCATGCTGACGTTAGCAGAGCTGAACCACACTGGTTTGAACAACTGGCAGAAAATTTCAAACTTATGACCAAATAATAACTAAACACATGATAAACAAATATGTTGGCCTAAAGAGTCAAATTTGTTATGATAGTAATTTCGTTCAAGTTCATCTTTTAAGTCTATAGGAAGCTTTTGAAGGGGCACCAAGGCAAAGACCAGCAGATGATTTCACGAAACTTAACGCAACTGCGTACATGTAAGTCCACTTGTGCAACATTTATTGCGTAAGTTGTGCACCACTACTACAAGAAATCTTGCACAAGCGGACTTACGCAGACGTTTAAAGTTTCGTGAAATCGGCTGCAGGGCAACAGAGAGGCCATGGCCTCTATGGCCTCTGTATAATTCTAGGCCTGGCCGACTATTCCAGAGACACTGGAGCAAACCCCCTTCTCTTAATAACGATAAGTGTAGGCCTATTTTGGGGGTGCATACGTTATGCACAACAGTTGGTTACATATACAAGTGTCTTTCTTAAAAGACACAAATTTGTCAAGAGCGGGACTACATGTAGAACCAACAATCTGCCCATTAGAAACACCAGAGCTTCAGTCCGGTGTGCTTGACCGCTCGACCACTTGACCACGACACACCAGAAACAGAGGTTCTGGTCAAGTGGATCTCGCCCCGTCTTGCAGTAAACTAACATGACTAAAGGCAGTGGATATTTTACCTGTGAGGGTAAAATAACGCTTCACCGGCAGTTTAGGATAGCACTCTGTTGGCGTGTACACATAAGTAGCCATCATGTATTAAATTTATCATCCACATCCTGGTCAGTGGTAGCCTAGCTACATGTAGAGGACTACACTCCCGCTTATCAATTGATGACTCCTCCGAGTCATTACATTTGGATAGTACTACAAGTACAAGGCCTAGGCCTACCAGTTCTCTTTCTTATTTTGTGGCTCAAAAGGATTTCTTTTAAAGGATTATAAAGTCTAAAATTGAAAGAGTAAAAGCTCATCTATTCAGTGTGTTTGTTACTTTGTTGGTATCTGTGCACAAATGCCCGTACACGATTCAAACTCCAGAGCTATAAGTTTCTCCACACAGACCCTATCAGCCAACTTTAAAATTTGCGAGCGAGCAATTTTTTAACTTAAGTCTGCCCACAGAAATAAAAATTGTACGGCTGAGACACGAAATTGACTTGAACTACGCGGGACACAGCGGCGGTTTATAACAACACTGGCGCTGATGTTGTCATGTTTAGAGACAAAAACGTGAATTGTCAAATTTGTTTTTTTATTTGAACAGAATGTTTAGTTGCATGTGCAGTGCGGTTTATCAAGCGCAATCTTCCTTTGACTGTACTCACCTGTATTCACCTGTGTTGTCGGGCTCCAGATAAGACTAAAAGCCTTTTAATGCCCACCCTTAGTCATATCAAATACACCACTGCATATGCCTAATATATATTCTAAATTAAACCGCAGAAGGGCTTGAATTTAAAGCTATGAACTGCAGGAAGTGTTAACATGCCATAGGTGAACTTATTGTATACATGTACCTCCTTGAGAAAAATGCAAAACAAATTCTCCAGACTATTAGAAAATGATATAAGGCACATGGCTTCTTTAAGCCTCTGTATTTTTCCCCCAGAAGGCTCAGCAGAATGTTCAGTCACATGATTTGATCATCGTGAATTGTGAATTGAAAAAGTGTTTGATGAAACTTTTTCGGTGGGCAATTTTTTTTTTTATGGCCCCGACAGTATATTTTTGTACCTTGTAGAAATGCCTAAAATACCACAACTTTTCGCATTTACAAGTGCAACTAACCAGTGGAGCCTTACATGTTTCTAAGTTTTGGTCGAAGGAGAGGAGACTCTTTGCTTGGCAAGTCAAACCACAAAAATTGTATCTAGGGACTGTTTACATCGCGCGCAGAGAGGTAAAAGATTTGCCCCGATTTCAGGGGCACCCCGAATATAGGACCTCCCGATATATGATGACAAACAGGCCCCTACCCTACTCCTAGTCCTAGAACTATTATGAGGTTCATTCCGCTATCGTCTCCATTGCCGGTAATGGAGACGATAGCGGAATGAACCTCATATGGAGACAGAAGTTAAGATCCAGCAGAACGCTACTTCGAACTTACCCTTTTAACCTCTGGAAGTAAATTCTCTTCATACTATTACTTTAGTATTACCATGGAGGTAGGAATAGACTCCATGGTATTGTCATAACAACATTTTTATTTTACGACAAGCGGCAATTGTTGAACGACAAAGATCGCGCGGTGTTCAAAGTTTGCGCCTGAGCTATACTGCGCAATTTCAAAATCATGCAAGGAAACAAAGTTTGAGCCGTAAAAAAAATTACACCGCGCGAGTTATAAAATTTCCATTTTCAAAGATTGCGCCCAACAATATTGTTCTCCCGATTTTGCTCGAGGTCCTAAATAGTAAATACTCCAAAGCGTAAAGACACCGTTAAAAAGTAAAACTAACCTCGGCTGATCCTGGGTGTCTAATTAAAGGTGTTCCATCCAATAATCGTTGGTTCCAGTCACTGAACTAACTTATTTCTTATTCTAGTTTCTACACTTGTTGAACTAGCTGGCCATTCATCATTTTTTGCATCCGAAGCACTATTTGTAGCAGCGCCCTCTAGTGTAAGATCCACTCTTGTTCATTGTTGTTTTTTCGGGGGTGGAAAGGTTTTGTGTGTGATCTTCCTTGAATGAACTCGGCAAACTTTACAAGGCGATATAAACACCAAGCTAGCAATAATAACAGCCAATCTCTCTCATACAAACATCGCTTTGACGTCTATGATTATGAGTTGCACAAATCATGGAGGAAGATCAAGAAATTGTGCTTAGAATCAAAATAAAGGTTTAAGCAATCTTTCGCAAAGTTTCAAATAATGATCCATTTTATTCTTGTATTTGAAATAAAAAGTCGCATCCCCTCTGCCGCTTCTCAGGTTGTATCTTAAACTTGGTTACCCTGGTTATAGTGACAGGTTGTATGGTTTCGATTCGAAAGAGCACCGGCACGCCCGGAGGTCGCTGGTTCAAATCCCGCTCGTAAGTTTTTTCTTTCAATCCAAAAATGAATTAGAATTTACCCAGTCGTTGTGGTTTATTATCTTATATTTATAGGTTTTCCCGGCCAATATCAGCAAACAATCATTTCAATTTCAAAACTCACGCATTTCACCTAATCCATTCAAACAAGGGTTTCTTCGCGTTCAGATTCGTTTCAGTAATTCTGTTTCTTTAGGCATGCTTTCAAGACTGCACTTAGACCATTCTTAAGTATCATTCTTAAGTAAATGTTCTACTAGCCTATTTACAATATTGATGAAAACAAATTAAGATTCATCGAAGTGCAAACAAATTTGTTGCTTGCTTACATTTCATTTACATCCTCTGTTTTGTCTTAATTTCAGTAGACCTAATTGTTCCTGTTGTTTTGCTACCCCATGATTTGACAAGTTACGGTCATAATTTTGAAATGAAAGCAAAATCTTTTGCTATAGCCTTGAGATTGTTTGCATTACTGGAATTTAAGTTATTTTTGAAATGAACAAAAAACAAAGACAAATTTACAATGAATTTGTTGCTTATTTGCGGGCAATGAATTTCAACTTCTGTGCGTTCAAAACATGAGTTATGGCTCCCAGAGTAACTTGGCAATAAATCCTTTACTGACACGAGTTGTTCTTTGTAATTATGCGTTTCCGTGTTGCTTACATTTCATTTACATCCTCTGTTTTGTCTTAATTTCAATAGACCTATTGTTCCTTTTGTTTTGCTACCCCATGATTTGACAAGTTACGGTCATAATTTTGAAATGAAAGCAAAATCTTTTGCTACAGCCTTGAGATCATTTGCACTGACTGGAATTTAAGTTATTTTTGAATTGAACAAAAAACAAAGACAAATTTACTAAAGTAGAATTTGAACCTACTACCGGATTGTACCAGCGCGCAATACAGAGACACGTTGCCTTGGATCGGACGAGTTGGTCTAAAAAAGGCGTTTGATGCCTCGAAATATTGCGCGGTTTTCCTTTTACTTTGCGAACTAGCACGGTCGGCCATTCATGTGGTGTCCAAAATTTGACTCCACAAAATGGCCGACCGTGTTTGTTCACAAACGCTTTTTTTTGACCAACTCGTCCGATCCAAGGCAACGTGTCCCTTTAATTTGTCCAGTTTTTGTTCGGTATGCCGGTAATGTCAGAAGCCATTCAACATGTAACTGCCTTGTAGCAAAGGATTATTGTAACCGAGTTTACGATACAACCTGGGAAGAGACAGGGTAGGGGTCACCTATGGGGATGCGATTTAAATGTTATTTTATATTTATCAAGTAATAAACCACAAGGGAAATTGACTGCGGGTAAATTTTAATTCATCAGGGGATAAACAAGGAAAAGCTTACTAGAGCAGCATTTGAACCTGCGACCTCAAGATTAACGTGCCAGCTCTCTACCAAAACGGAGCCACCTTGTCCTAATGTTGGCGGTTTGTCAATATCTTTGTTCGGGGGTAGTCATAAAGTAATGTAAGTTGCTAGCCAAAGTTTGTGTGGAGGAAAAACACCTCCTTATTTTCTTTATGCTGTATTTTAATTTTTGTATGAAACAGCTTATTTAATTATTGAAATCCAATATATACCCAAAGTGTCCCTGTAACATTTTGTCCCACATATTTTATTTAAATCGTCTTTATATAACACAATTACCAGTATTTATAGATTGACAATATTCCCCGGTGGCTTACAATCCTTTGACAGATTGTTTTTTGCAACCTTTATACATCATAGCGTGTAGTGTGCACAATGAAACGCTAATCTGTCTGCTTTATGATAGGGGTTGTGTGTTTGCTTTATTTCGGCACATTTCAGGCCTATGAACTCCAATTATCGTTGTTTTACGCGTTAATGGTGCTATAAACCACCGTGGATAAGGGCTATTTATTGCACTCTATACAATGTACAAGTTTAGTTCAAACAAGTTAATTATGACACTCAAATCTGCATGGCTTGTTCCATCACTAATAAAGGAATAGTATAATTATGACACTTATTGACTTGATCGTTAGGTAATTCATTAATTTAATGTAGTGTAACATATTATTTATGACTTATATCTAATTTGATTAATCACTCAATTTATAACTACATTGCATTACGTAATCTTTGTGAAAAGAGTAAACCTAATGCAAACGTTAGCTTAGATCTTGCTATAACCTCCCCATCCTAATCAAATCAAATTCCCTTCAACCTGTTTTTTTATTATATTATATGAAGTCCAATGCATCAAGTCTCCACTGCAAGAAAACTGGTTGAAAATACCTTGAAATTTGTAGGAAAGCTTGATTTTAAAAAGCGTCCTGTGCTACTTCGTGGCGTCGGTGACTATAATTATAATGGTGATTAATGTGGAGAAATCTAGATATACCAATCATTTCCAATGTAAACTCTCGAGCTTTCCAAACTAATCATAATAAACAATAACAAATTATTCAACCCTAAAAATTTTCCATGTAGGTAAAAGGTGACTGACGTTAGGCCACATAATACAACAAATTTGTTGATCGTCCTTTTTGAATTTGGGGGGAGGGGGAGGGAGGGCGGTTTCTATTTTTTATTTTTTATTTGTTTATTTAGTATTGTTGACATGGCCAAAATATAAGAATATAGAATAGAACTCATCGCAATCAGTATAAAAGAGAGGGTTTGTGTGTTTTTGATGTTTTAATTGTTTTGTTAAACCCATCATTAACTCATATAGATGACATTTTTTGTAAACATTATTTTTCAAAAAACAAAAACGCAGTGTAGCCCAAGTAAATATTTGAAGAATTGTTCTTGCTTTGCCAACATAAATAAAAACATCTTTTCAAACCTCCGGTGCAGAATGGAGCCAAGTTTGACTGAACAGATCATTAAAAAGGCCGTTTTTATGATTTAAAAAAAATTAATAAAAAATGGGTCGAGGGGTTTTCGAAAGGTCGGGCGGGGACGATCAACAATTTTCATGTTGTATGTGGCCTTATGACAGATTGACTGCACACGGATTAACATTATGCGTGGGGATCAAACATTGACTCGAACGACCACTTTTAGCCTTAGATAACGACAACACTGGTTTCAAATCGTCTGGTTTTACACAAAAATTGCCATCATTTAAAAGTATAATCGATTAAAATGTATCTACGTGCACCAAACGATACACATTTTTTGTGATCATTGATTAAAAAGATGGACTGGTGCAAGTCTACTAGTAAGCGCGTGGATGTACATGTAGGCCTACATAATTATGTAGGTGAAAGGTGCTCGCTGCTGCAGCGTTTGGTTGGCGACGTAAGGAACGCGCATTGACATATGTAAAGACTGTAATAATATCAGTATTGCCGAATGGACTGGTACAAGTCTACTAGTAAGCGCGTGGATGTAACTGTAGGCCTACATAATTATGTAGGTGAAAGGTGCTCGCTGCTGCAGAGTTTGGCGACGTAGGAACGCGCATTGACATACTGTGTAAAGACTGTAATAATATCAGTATTGCCGAATGGACTTGTGCAAGTCTATAAGTAAGGACGTTTATGTACATGTACAATGTACATGTACAATGTACATGTAGGTGAAAGGTGCTCGGCGCTGCTGCAGCGTTTGGCGACAAAAGGAACGCGCATTGACATACTCCCTGGACATACTGGTCTACTGGGGCACAATATTGAATGTAGGTGAAAGGTGGTGAAAGGTGCTCGCCGCAGCTAAGGGAACGCGCATTGACATACTGTGGGAAATTGGGATGTTGATTTATGATTCAGCTGTATTCTTACTGTCGCCGTTACGTAACACCTGTACACTATAAAGTACCCAGAATATGTAATCGCCCTTCATTTTTTACTTGTGCCGCATCATAATCTGTGTCCTCAATAATTTACATGTACATTATTCTCTAACAAAATGGCACCTATCGACCTCAGTGGCACATGGAAACTTCTTAAGAGTGAAAACCTAGATGCATTCCTCAAAGCAATGAATCTTTCTTTCGCAGTCCGGAAGTTGGCCGCCTCTGCCTCTCCTGTCCTCGAGATCACCCAGGATGGGGATAACTTCCATGTCATTTCTAAGGGTATCAAAACCAACGAGTCCAAGTTCACTGTTGGCGAGGAGTTTACCGACAAGAACCCACTGAAGGACAAGACAACAAGCACCTACATGCCTATATGGGAGGGCAACACGTTGAAGGTTGATAACCAGAGCAATCCAGAGTCCATTCACATCGTCCGAGAGCTAATAGACGGTCAGATGGTGCAGACGCAGACAATCGGGACTGGAGACAAGGCTGTCACTAGCAAAAGAATCTTCGGGAGAAAATAAATACAGAGCAGGTAGGCCTACATGTATGTTTGTGATTCTCACCACTCATTAATGGCAAGGATGCGCCGCAAACACCTCTGGTCAAAAGAGTCAAATCTCTTTTATTTCAGTCAGGTCTCAGCACCATTATAAACGTGTGAAAATGACACATGACTTTTATGTTTTACGTTCATTGAGCCGCAGAATTGGGGATCAGGTTGGCTCAGTGTTCTTTGCTCTGCCGTTCATCTCTGTGACCCCCATCGTTGTAATCCCACCTCAGACCTAAGCGGATTGGTTTTTAGTCCCTGTACCTGATTGCGTGGGTTTTCCCCATTGGGGTTTTCCTCCCACATCTAAAACTTAACATTTCTTCTCGTGTCTATTCATCATGCATATTATGTTCTTCTAAACACTTTATTTGGTATTTGGTTTGATGAATGCATGGCTGCATGTTTCCTTAGCAAGGGTTTATAGCGGACTAAGCATAGAGCGCAAGTACTAATGATGCACGCTATGGGCAATGCGTTTCGTATCGACCCTCATCACTGCCCCTGGCAGGGAAGCACTGAGAAACAATATACTTTGTGGCTCATTATTAGCAAGCAAACTTGGCTCCGAAAGTGACAGCTTTGCAGTTCAAAATAAACCATGGTCACCTTAAACTGCAAAACAGTGGGCTATAATGTCACAAGATCAAAGAATGAGAAGAGACCATGGGCCAATTTCATAGCGCTGCTTAACAGTAAGCAAATTTCCTTGCGAAATCAGAAATGTGCTTGCTCGCGTGAAGTAAACTAGACTTGGTTCCAAGTCTTTGGTCGTGTTTTTTTGTCTACCTGATAAACAGTATTGCTTGAAATAGCTCTTGTAGATTAACCCCGACATTAACCTTCGATCACAGACTCGGGAATCTATGGGCGAATTAGTCCAAAAGTGGACCGGACGGAACAATCGGATTGGTCAGAATCGCAAAAGCCTTCGATAAAAATGGATATTCAGATTTAATAGTTTATACCACTGGATGTAGTTCAGAACTACAACATTGATGCACATGTAACTCATCTGCCACTGCTCAGTACCGGTAAACTTGCGGTTTTAGAATTTAAAAAACTCCAATTCGATTCTAATTGTTAATTCAAAATAAACGTAAACGTTGGTGGAAAATCATTGGATGATTCCAATCAAATCATAGGTAACACAGTTTTTCGTCTAGTAAGAATCGGATATTATGTACATTTTTCAACATTTTAAGATCTTGTGTTATTAGCTATTATTATATAATAACATACGTATACCAAGCACTATACAAGCACTATACATGCTGAAGTGAATTGTAACCTATTGGTGATCATAGACGCGGCCAACAGTGATTTTGTGACCTCCTGATTGGCCATCTCTCTGGTATCAGTGTTGTCATGTAAGTTTAAGTTGTGAATAAATGAAACGACGTTGCACGGGCCCGTACACATGACAGTGTCCCTTGACAGTGGCGGCTACGGCTCTAGCTGTGGCTGTTGTTATTATAATAATCCCTTGACGGTCAAACCGAAGCCGCAGCCGTTAACTCGCACATGGCCCACGCCAAAGTACCGTCACGGTGCATAAAGTTCGAACTCCGAATCGTGGACGGTAATGTGTGTTTAAAGTAAACAAGATCTGCCACTTTCAACAAGATGGTGCATAGGCCTATCGTGAAAGTACTGATGCCCTTTTACCGCCAGCTAAACATTCAGCAATAGTTTATAACAACTAAATAACGGTATACGTCCCAAATACCGAGTAGGCCCCTACTGGTTTCTGACTGGTTTCCTACTTCTTCTTTTTTCCTTGTAGATTTGCTCTACAGAAAGACATGACGACGGATATTGATAAATGGACGACTTTCAAGGAGAAGTAAAGTGAACGTGTCCTATGATGATCGCACATTCGGTCGACTTAAAACTACTACACGTCCTCACGGTCTCTTAAGACCTGTATCCGCACTTTGTGTGACCCAACATACGTGACAAAATTTACATGTGAAAGTTAAGCTCAATCGGTCATTGGAGTCACGAGAAAATACTCAAAGTATATAAATGTTTTAACAATGCTTTCATACATAATTGAATTTGGACTCATTTCTCAAAAACTATAGATTTTCAAGCAAAATTATTGAACGGGAAGTTTTTCAAAAGATGTTAATTTTTCCACCATGGGAAGTTTTTTACCATGTGTAAATCTGTGAACAACTGACCAAATGCACACCCTAAACTAAAGATAGTGAAATCAATCCTTCCTTTGCCACTTCGTAAATGTAAAATTTATTATGTTGTAGCTTATCAACTCAGTTGGTGATGTAACATCGGGGACTAAAGAAAGAAATTCACAATAATGATAACTTTAAATCATTGATCACTGCAGTTGTGGAGTGTTGTTATCCCTCCGTCATGAACAGGATCTGAGTATTATGTGAAAGATGTCAGTTGTCACATAAGGCAATCAGGCAACATCGGAGGCAGCCAACTGCACAACACGCAATAGGTTACTGTACACTTCGGTGACACAATAAATTGCTTTCTTCTACCACAAGTGGCTAACCCATCTCCAAGAAAAATTACATGCAGATTAAAACGCTATAAATCATACACATCCTCTTCGAATGCCTGCAACAACTTGTCTGTAAATGGTGCCTCGTGTGACATAGCCCAAAGAATACTGCTGTATCGAGATTGTGTGTGATCAAAGTGTATTATCACGCCGTTTACAAACACTACAGCGCTAAGATGTTCATTCTATTCCTGTAAATGAAAGTTACAAATATTCTCTTAATTTCATTGACAATATAAAAACTGTAAAATGCACACACAATAGATGTGGAGCATCAAGTTGTGACATGATAGTTAAGAATTACTATGGTATATCTCGGTCCTAATGGCGTAACTGTAGATTAATTGGGGGTCCAGGCATGGGGCAAAAAATGAGTGGGTTGATTATTAGTTAGTTCTGAACTACACATTAGCATTTGGTGGTTTAGTACCCCGGGTCTCATTAAACAAACTTGGTCTCTTTTAATCTGCGCCTCACCCTATAATTATAGCCCCTTACTATGTGGTTTGCACTACTGACAGCCGATTTCACGAAACTTCACGCAAACAGTGAGTCCACTTGCGCAATATTTATTAAAACTGTGAAAGTTGTGCAACAAAGTTAAAATCGAATACACGAATCTTGCCCCATATCCAAGTTTGAATGTGGTGCAAGTCATGCAGAGTTTCCATAAATGTTGCGCATTTTTGACAATCGCGTAAGTTGATTGTTATGCTGTATAAGGGGTAAACTTGGTTTGTCCCAAGGGTAGCGATGTTATTTCAGTGTTATCAGAAAGACCTCGTACTTTTTCAAAATAAAAAATATATATATAACAATTGCCTTTCTGCGGATGCGTATGAAGGACATGGACAAAAATAATAATCCAAGATTGCTAATTCGCCCGGGCGGTTTTCTAATTCGCCCGGGCGGTTTACTATTCGCCCGGGCGGTTTACTAGTTTACTAATTCGCCCGGGCGGTTTACTAATTCGCCCGGGCGATTGACTAGTTCGCCCGGGCGGTTGACTAGTTCGCCCGGGCGGTTTACTTTTCGCCCTGGCGATTTATTAATTATTAAGTAAACCGCCCGGGCGAATTAGTAAACCGCCCGGGCGAATTAGCAATCTAGGAAATTTTTGTTTGCCATGTCCTTTATATCCGTACCTTTCACAATGGTTTGCAAGGAATTCTTATTTTTACATAAAATAATTTGGAAGGAAACCTGCCTTGAACGTTTTTTCGTGAAATCCGGTGTGACAGGAGATTCTGTCCCCGGGGATTTTGTCCCCCATACGGCAAACTGTGTACAAACGTCTTTTGATAGAACCTCTTTTTTGAACCATCCTCCTCCAGCCCATGTTGATTTCCCATAATGGAAGACAGAATCTCCGGGGACAGATTTCCCTATGACACCGGCATTCATTGATTGTAACAATACAATATGAACATGCTGTCGCCTTTGAAATGTATTAAAGGTCAACTGTACTTATTTCAATCCATTCTGAATTTTCAGTTAACATGAGTAGTATGTAAAGCGTATATGAACTCCTTTTTATGTGGAGGGTCATAACCCTCAGTCGTGAGGGTCATGAGGGTCTCCCATCCAGCGCAGACAGTGACCAGGTAGATCGATAAAAATGTAAGGGGAGTGTACTTGTCTAAAATAGTGTATTATTTTTATTTATTAATATCAAAGACGCGTCGAATGAAAAATTATATCAAGATTGATTGTTTGTTTGTTGTTGTTGTTGTTGTTGTTGTTGTTTTTTTTTTAAATTGTATCAGCTAACAATAGTTAGAAGAAAAATGAAGTACAATGCACATTACTCGATTCAAACAAGTGGTGTTAATAACACCCCCGTGGTCAAGAATGTACGAGTCCAGTAGATTTGTTGTCTTCTGCTACGTTTTGATCGTGTTCGAGCACGCTCTCAGTTGCCGGACCGTACAACAAAGACCCGAGCGGATGAGTGAACACGAAAAGTTATGCCAAAACATTATAGCATAAAGGTAGAACTCTGTCCCGTTTTTTGTAGATGATGTGTCCATACCAATGCTGAAAAAATTGCCGTGTATATAAGGATTAAAGTATCCCATCCTAGATTTCTGGAAATCTTTGGTAAGAATACCGCCATGAACTCTATTTATGTTTTTACTTTATACCCCCCCTTTTCTCTCTTAAGGTTTTAATGTTTTTAGAGTAGATATCCTTTGTATTTTGTGTGAAATTTCCAAATAAATAATTTTAAGTTATACTAAATTACTAAATACAATAACATACTCCCCCAAAAGGAGTCGAATCAATCTAACTCAAAACAACCGGCGTGGGGTTTGCTCTTTTTATACAAAAACGTAACTTTTTCCCCTACGCATCAAACGAAAGAAAAATTCAAATATACGATCCTCAAAAGTGTGATTACAATGTTTAAAATTAAATAAATAGTTAAACAGAAATATTAAAAACACGAGTAATTCAACCGAATTAAATACAACCCACACACAAGATGTTTCCCGTCTTTTGGCATAGAAAGATCACGCAAGCATCGCTTTTTATAATCTTCATTTTTAATAATCTAACAATCGTCATTAAACGATTCATATTTATTAATTTGATGTTGAAACATTATCGCACTGACCTCTATGCTACACCGATACGGCAGCAAATAAATGTTTTTACCCATCTTCATGCCAGTTAAATTAGTTTTGAGCAGTGTAGGGTATTCGAGAATCCTCGAGATCTAAATGAAACGAAGATTGATGTCAAAATATTCGTGTGTTGTGAAGTTTTCAACACGAGGCATATGTATTAAAACGAATCTGCAACTATTACCAAATATTATTATTACGTAAACACCGTAAGGACGGTGCATGAACAATTCACAAATCAGAGCAAAAAGAGTAAACACGCAAGGACTTACTGGTCCATTCATGGTGATAGTCAATAGATGACGTCATAGCAAATTAGTCTACAAACCCAAACAAGTCCAATCGTGTTCTCTGGACCGGTTGTTGTTGACCGTTGGGACAATGTGACGTCACGGAGACAAGTTGAACCTCGTTCCGTTAAAGTTGTTATCTGATGAATCGAACTTTGTGAAACTCCGGAACTTTGTTGTATCACTTTAATGAAGACCTCCGTCGTGTTAACACGGACAACGCACCAGCTGAGGTGACGACCTTGGAATCTGAAGAAAGTAAGTCAAATACGATCTTCTTCTTCTTGGTTTCTTTCTTTTTAAGACCCATGGTTTCTCTCCCCCGTCTCTCTCTCTCTTTTAAATGTAACTTGTTTGATAGATTGTACGTGTTCTTTTTTCCCCAAACCTTTTTCATTTTCATTTTTATAATTGATTTCGTTAATTTTATTTGTTGCGTTTTAGTTTTGTTTTCACCAACTATTACACGTAACAAGTGTTCAATAAAAGCAAACAACCAAACAACTGACTACAAGTTGTGAGTAGTCCCAGTACTTAAAGGTATCGTACACGTTTGGAAATTGTTAAAGACCAGTGTTCCCACTTGGTGTATCCCAACATATGCATAAAATAACAAGCCTGTGAAAATTTGGGCTCAATTATTGGTCATCGAAGTTGCAAGAAAATGATGAAAGAAAAAACACCCTTGTTGTACAAATTTGTGTGCTTTCAGATAGGAATAAAAGGCTTCTTGCAAGAAGTCTTTTAATATTTTAGTGAGAAATTACCTCTTTCTCAAAAATTACGTTACTTCAGAGGGAGTCGTTTCCTACAATGTTTTATACTATCAACAGCTCTCCGTTGCTTGTTACCGAGTCAGTTTTTATGGTAATACATATTTTGAGTAATTACCAAACGTGTACAGTGCCTTTAACTTATACACTCCTTAAAATGAATCTAACGCAATGAGATGAAATATCTACAAGTATTGGTTCATTCTATACCAGATGTCACATATGCTATATTTAATTTTAATACATGCAGTAGAGAAACTAAGAACTGATATTTAACTATAGAACAAATATAAGTTGCATGAGGTTGCTACATAGTTCAAGCTTAATAAAAATAAAATACAAATACAAATAAATAAACGGAAAGAAGGATGGTTTTTCCTCATAAGAATCGAGCGTTACGTTAGACTGTTGTTAGCAGAATAAAACAAAACATGATGTTTTGACTGTGGTGTACAACACCACTTGTATATTGCTGATGTATATGCTAAACAAAGGGCACTTATAGAGTTCTATCATAACAATGAATACTTTTTCCTTTCCTTTCATGGCATTTAAATCACCAGGTGGTGTGACTTTTGATCAATTTCAACTCGAAGTACCCGTTAGTGCGGACTGGCTTTTTCTTCGTTATTGAAGACATTTTAAAGAGGTTCTATTGACATTCTTGCTTGGACAGAAGACAGATTATGCCTACTACTTGTAAAGTCTACAACAAGAAAACCACACAATTTGTAGAAAACGTTGACATTTATCTGAAAAGTATTATATTGCATATTGTCATATTATTTATTTCAATACCCCATCTTAATTATTATTATTTATTATTATTCATATTTTGTCTTCATCTTACAACTTTAATTCGGTTACGTATTTACTTTGTTTTCAATTTAATTCTTTAATTATTTATATATCCATTAGTTACAAAACAAAGGAAATAAATAAAACTTAAATACAAATAACTGCAACACAAATTAAGTAGGATTGGAACTACCCAATGTATCAATTCACCAGGACCTGTTTGGTTTACGTGATGTCTTGCGAAAAGTGACGAACATTTCAAAAGTCCCATCTTGTCACTCTTCTAAGCAATTTGTGACACTTCGATGCATGATTATTCGATTCCTTGTCCGATACGTAACCACTCCAATGAAAGATGCATTTTGTGGGTAAGTTCCCCATGTGTAATTATAATTTTACTACTGTAACTTTTACAATTATTAGAATATTAGTAAAATTACACATGCAGGTGAATTACATTTTGAAACTCATGTTTCTGAATCACCGTGTTGAGAGTAAAGTGTTATCATTTCTGGAAATATTGTTACCATTTTCGGAGATCTACTGTCTCCATACTTTATCATAAAAAGGGGGGGGGTAAATATCTACACCACCCTTTCTTGCTATATAAGGTACAAACCTTCCGATTGAGGGTCATTTGCAAGCTGATCATTGCTTGAGTCGGTACTGCTCTCTGGCTCTCTCTCTCTCTCTCTCTCTCCCTCTCTCTCTCTCTCTCTAAAGTTCCTAAATCACACAGTCTAATCCGATCCTTGTTCTTCAATCACAGACGTTGCATTCGAACACAGTGATCCGACAGAGTAAACACCATGAAGCCGGTTTCTACAACCACCTTACTGAATGGAGAATTGTTTCATCATGAACAAGATGGGCGACAAGAGGCAGAAGACGGTGCCATGGTAGGCCTTTTCAAGAAAGTAACCTAAATAAACTTACAACGACTGCAGCAATTTGATAATACTTTATCTTAATTTCTTAAGACTGGCGCCTTTGAATGTTTTAAAGGAAAGTCCCCTTACAAATTATGTGTTATTGTAGTTATACATTTTCTATTTCTTACCATTCATTGTTTGATTTCTGTTTGAATACTTGTGTCTATGTCCAAAAACACATTTTCTAACCATATTTTGTTTCTTTTTTCTCATCGCTTCAGGATATGGACCTACCTCAAGATTTACCTACACCACCGGAACCAATGGAAAGCGGTGAGAAGGGTGACCAGTTGCGTCCAAGCTTCCTCCGAAAGAAGACGGGTTGCTTGCACTACATGTGGGCAAACGTTTTCTCACTTGACTCATCTGAGTAGACACCGAAAGACACATAGTAACGTGCCCTCCAATATACCCTGTCCAGTCTGCGGCAAAGTATTCTCAAGGCTTGACAATATGAAACGCCACCGTAAGAACCACACCATACTCCCTACACCACCCCTCTCTCTGGCGGAGAATCCTCCCGTGAATAACAACGAAGTGGCTGATAATCCGAACACAACCCGTATTTTCCAACCTGATCCGGTCCCGGAACCAACTCTTTCTGTCCGAAGTGGTCCACCCTGAGAAACACCAATACAACTACTTCGGTAACCAAGATGGCTCCATGCCCGGCCTGTGGCACTATTTTTCCAAGTGTCAATGGTATGCTGAGCCACCTGATGAATGATCATATCGATGACTACCCATCTTCTCCCGTACCACCCGAACAAAGTTCCTCACAACCCTCAGAGGAGATGGTTGACGGATGGGAGAAAAGTAACCTCAATGCAGACGAAGATGAGCCCCAACAATTTAAACACGGGTCAAGGAATCTTAAGTGCCCGGTGTGCGGAAAACGTTTCACGCGAATGGAAAGTGTGAACAGGCACGTTAGAATAATTCATGGCGGAAATGTGGGGTCAACACCTCCGGTGCCGGACTTTCCAACCGTTGACCCTTTCATTCCCCAACAACAACCCCCACTTCAAGAAGACCCCTTAGTGAATCCTACGATGACAGATGGTGACGTTTTTGGTCTACAACCCGAGCCCGTTATCGACACTCTCCGTAAGAACTGGGGAGCCATTCGCACCCATCACTGTATTCAGCGCCAAATTCAGGATGTGTACAACTTTAGACTCATCGGACGCTCCATCGTAACTGTTGACGAGGCCTTCACATCAATATTTCACCGCCTTAGTTGCAGGGCTAAGATAAACATCTCCTTCGGTTTTGTCCTTCGGCATTCGGAGACGGGAGAACACCGTTATTTTCACCCTAGTCAGAACAACGGGCGGGTGTTTCCCTCTCCAGAGACGGTCGCTTCTCAAGCGGACATGGATCGTCTGATGGAGCGAGTCCGAGGGGTGGATGTTCTGAAGATTGGTTTTCATCAGCGCCCAGATACAAAATGGACGGTGGCGGCTACAACAAACATGACCGTCTATGTCAACAAGCTGAGACAATTTCCAATCGGTTCACCCATCGAAAAACTACCACCCTACGTCGCTGACAATAAAGGCCTGTTGAACCTGGTTAGGAACAAAAACACGGGTGAAAGATATGATGACAGCCTGTGTTTCTTTCGATGTCTGGCCGTTCACAGAGGAGTAAGCCCCCAATTTACAGAGAAAACTACACATCAACTGGCAGAAACATTTCGCCAACACACAGGAAAGAAGCATATAGTCGGGATTACCTTAGATGAGCTTTCTATAGTCGAGGAACTCTTCAAAGTAAAGGTATACGTGTACATGCTGCTACCAATAGATGACAGCGAGGCTAACGAAATGACTGACGTCATGGAGGTTGATACTGAACAGGACGAGAATGGAACAAATACCACAAACAGAGGAATTAGAGCAGAATTAATCAGGCGTTCCCATCATTGCTATGATGATAAATTGAACCTTAATTTGTGCGGTAGACACTTTTCCTTCATCAAAGATCTTGAAATGTACAGTCGATCCTTCACCTGTTCTAAGTGTTGCACCGTATTCACTGATCAACTGATTTGTTGCGCCACGAACCGACCTGTGACGTCAACGTCAAACATCGGTTCAGCGGAGGGGCTTACCAGCTTCCGTTAACAGTTTTCGACAAATTGTCTGAGTTGGGAGTAGACGTTAAAGAAGAGATGAAATACTATCCGTACAGAGCCACGTACGATTTTGAAACCTATTTTCACCAACTTCCACAGACCGATGGGGATAAAGAAAAGAAACTCAGATGGGAAGCTCAACACGAACTACTGAGTGTTAGTGTAGCTAGTAATATTCCTGGTCACGAGACACCACAATGCTTCGTAAGTTGGGGAAGTCCGGCTCAGTTGGTTTCAGACATGGTAGGCTACCTACACACCGTAAGTCAAGCGGCATACACTACACTCTTGGAACAATTTCAAGGTGTTTTCGAAGAGTTAGATGAGCTGATGGAAACAACGACGGACAACGTGGAGCAAAACAGAAAGTACAAACACATCAAAAAAGTCAAAGAGCAGCTGGATGAGTACCTCAAAGAGTTACCGGTGCTAGGCTTCAATTCGGGAAAATACGACATCAACGTCATCAAGCGGTACCTCTATCCAATTCTACAAAAGACAGACCCTTTGAAGTTTATCATCAAGCGAACCAGCACTTACATGGCCCTGAAAACAGAGAAGTTGAAATTTTTGGACATTTGTAACTACTTGGCGCCTGGCTATAGCTACTCCAAATTCTTAAAGGCGTACGAGTGTGACACAGCCAAGGGTTTTTTCCCCTATGAATGGATAGATGACCTACAGAAACTTGACTTTGGAGCGCTTCCACCGCACCAGGCGTTTTATAGTAAGTTGAAGGGGTCCAATATTTCCAAGGAGGAATATGAGTTTTGTCAACGGGTCTGGAAGGAGCAGGGCATGACCACGGTACGAGATTTTCTCATATGGTATAACAATCTTGACGTCGTCCCCTTTTGGAAGCACTTGAGAAGATGTTCACCTTTACAGAGATCGAAACATGGACATGTTCAAGTCCGCCATTTCTGTACCAGGTCTATCACTACAATATCTATTCCTCACGCTACCGAATGATATCTTCTTCAGCCTCATCGACGAAACCAATAAGGATCTGTTCTACAAAATTAAAGAGAACATCGTAGGGGGCCCATCTATCGTCTTCCATCGTTATCATGAAAAGGGGAAGACATTCATTCGTGGAGGTCCTAAACTATGTGAAAACATCGTGGGGTTTGACGCCAACGCTTTGTATCTTTGGTCAATCATGCAAGATATGCCCGTAGGGACTTTCATCAGGAGGAATGCCGAACACGGGTTTAAGCCGGTGAGAAGTCACAAGTTCGGTCTCATGGCAACCGAGTGGTTGGACTGGATGGCTTTCTCACAGGGTATTCATATTCGACATCAGTTTAACAGCAAGGAGAAACGTGTGGGTGGTCGAATGATCCAGGTGGACGGTTTCTGCAAGGACACCAACACTGTTTTTCAGTTCCACGGTTGCTACTGGCACGGACATCCCTGTCGGTTGAACCCTAACGAGTTTAATCAAGTCAGACAAGCCAGTAGAGACGAACTAAGGCGCCAAACGGAAGATACGTCTACCTACATACGGCATCAAGGTTACAAGCTGAAAGAGATGTGGGAGTGTGACTGGCGCGCAATGCAGAAGACTAACCAGACCGTGAGAGGTTTCTTACATACTATCCGACTTCCTCAATTCAATAAGAAAACCATGACCCAACAGGAGGTATTGGATTGTGTGGTGGATGGATCCATGTTCGGTATGGTAGAGTGTGACATCAGAGTTCCTTCTGCATTGAGAGCACACTTTGCAGAAATGCCACCCATCTTTAAGAACACCAACGTCGGTCGTGAGGATATTGGAGATCACATGCGGGACTATGCTGAGCGAGAAGGTGTCATGAAGCAGCCACGTCGCACTCTCATCGGTAGCATGTTTGGTGAGCGCATCTTGCTTACAACTCCCCTCCTTCAGTGGTACATCAATCATGGATTGAGGTCGGGCACATCTACGAAGTTATTCAGTATGCTAAAAATCCATGTTTTGAATCCTTCGGTGATGATGTCAGTAATGCAAGAAGAGCCGGTGATCGTGACTTGTCAAAATCTATCTTGGCTGATACCATGAAGCTACTTGGAAATTCTGCGTATGGTAAGACAGTCACTGACCAGGAGCGCCACATGAACGTTCGAGTATGTACTGATGCTGATGCTCCTCGGTGGGTAAACAATTCCCATTTTCGTGCGCTACATTCGCTTGACGACGGGTTGTATGAATGCGACATGACAAAGAAAGTAATTCGGTTCAATCTTCCACTTCAGATTGGCTTTTTCGTGTATCAGTATGCGAAATTGCGCATGCTAGAATTTTACTATGACTTTCTTCTTAAATTCATTGACCCTCCGACTTCAAGATGTGTGAGATGGACACGGATTCAGCCTATCTCGCCATCTCAGGGGGGAAACTGGACGATGTCATCAAGCCAGACATGAAACAACAATACCTTGAGGAGAAACACCAATGGTTTCCTCGAGAAGACACGGCTGAACATCGTGCCTTCGATAAGAGAACTCCAGGGCTCTTTAAAGTGGAGTGGGAAGGCGACGGTATCGTAGCCCTTTGTAGCAAAACCTACTACTGCTTCGGTGCAAAGAACAAAATCAGCTGCAAGGGGCTTAACAAACGCGGGAATGACATCACCAAACAACGTTACATGGATGTACTCGAGTCACAGAAAGCGGGAGAAGGTGTCAACCGAGGATTTCGGATGAGAGGAGTCGGGATGTACACCTACGAGCAAACTAAAACTGCCTTTACTTATATGTATCCCAAGAGGAAAGTAGCGTCAGATGGTGTGACGACAACCTATCTGGACTTGTAAATAATCATACTTGTGAGACGGAGAACAAAGTGTTACCGCGATGGAGTGATAAATGAAGGATTCCATTTGCTGTGTCAAGATATACAAGTTGTAGTCCTCCAACCGACGTAGTATTCTATCTTTTTGAAAACAACATGAACTTTTGTATATTTATATATATATTTTTTCCATACTTAGACAATGATAACAATTTAAACACAAATCAAATTACTAAGTATCAAAACTTAAGTACGATGTGTGCCTAAAGTGAGAACTGAGAAAGGCAAAAGAAGCATTTCTTACGAAGGTTCCCTTTTGTGGAACGGTTTGCCTGAGAGATTGCGTAATGAGCCAACCTTGACTTCATTCACTTCTAGGTACTGGCGTTTTCGGAGTCATTGATTTATTTTTGATTAATTGGCTTTTTTTTTTTGCCTTGTTTTTCTCTGATTTTGTTCCTGGTGGTATAGAGTGTTGTTGTTGCTTTTGTGGGGTTTGTTCTTTTTACATGTGTATTTGTTTATCTCTTGTTCTGTGTTTTTGCTTTTTCTAAAGGGCCCCCAGGGAGAACAGTGTTTTTTACACTGATGGGACTACCCTGTATAAATAATACTTAATAATAATAATAATAATATGATGTACTTAAAATACTTGAACAACTGGTAAAGTGTCAACACGTCAGTTTCTTCACCCATTAATACCATTTCAATCAACAACGTTGTTCAAATTTTCGAATTTAATTTTAAAAACTTGATTTTTTTTTTTGATTTTTTTTAATTGTTTATTTTTTGTTTTTAAACAAAGGTTTATTACGATTGTATTGTTTTCGATATCAACATTTTGAATTTTCTCAAACGATTTTTTTTCCCTGTCTTAATTCCCTTGTAACTATTGATGCGCCCAAAGGGGTGTGGAATTTTAGTTGATTTGATTAATAATAATGCTTATAACTGATTCTGTGGAACCAGAAGTGTACTCAAAAGCATCAATTGACCATGTGACCTTTTTACATACCGATTTTGAGGTATGAGAAGACAACTATATACTCTAGTTCATCCAATGTTGTTGCAGATGTTTCATCAGTCTTGGCGGTCTTCCAAATAAAATAATGGTCTGTCTTTACTGTAAAGAGTGAACATGATCAGTTGATGTTTGACACGTTTCATTTAAGTTACGTATGGACATTAATTTGAATTGTTTTTATTAATTTTATATTGTATACAATAATTCTTAGATTAATGTAACCTGTTTTGTTGTGAATTGGAATAAAATACTTAAAACCGTACATTGCCCGGTGACCACTTAAGGAATTTAGTGATGAAATTCACTACATAAATTTCGGTTGGTTTTAGGCGTCCCGTGTCGACTTTTTATTTATATGTATGTGTGTATTTTACTAACAACCTCTGTCTTTATTTGCACTAAAACACAACAAGAAGGAGGGCACGTAAACTATCGTGTAATAACATCGATTCGTCACATTTTTGCCATGATGACGACTCGAAAAAACCCGCGTTACAGGTAACTAATTGTGTCATCCATGTCGCGGCCTGTACGTTCCAGGCAAGACCAAGCATAGACCTTTACCCTTTTGTTCTAGACTCACGTTCATCGTACGCTGATACGTGCAGACTTGTCCTTGGGTGATCACTCAACCGATATACCCAAGTGGGGGAGGGGGCAATGGGTGGAAGGGTAGGCCACCGGTTGCTGACTTGTTATTGTTTATGTTTCTGTGGTGACAATTCCATGTGTACAAGCGCACCCATCTTTTAGTGAACAAAACAAACAAGAACTAGAAAAGAAAAGAAAAAAAGGAAGACAAAAAAAAAAGAAAGAAAATAAAATGGTTTCCCTCCAAACGTTATTGTAGGCATACAAGAGTCATGTGGCACATCTACAACTGTAGGGCCTATTCATCTAGTTATGTTTTTTGTCTGCTTCCCAGTAAACATCGATATATGTCATCTTGTTGTATACCAAAAACGAGTCGTAAAATAATTTAACACTCTCAGTCCCAACAAGTCCCCTTTTTTTGTGTGTATGTATATTATGTATATGTATATATACATATGTGGTCACATTGTCCCAACGGTCAGCAACACCCGGTCCAGAGAACGCGATCGGACTTGTTTGGGTTTGTAGACTGATCGGCTATGACGTCATTTATTGACTATCACCATGAATATATCAGAGATTGTCCTTGCGTGTTTACTCTGTTGCTCTGTTTTTTGAAGTGTTTACGCATCGTCCCACGGTGTTTACGTAGCAACTTGGTAATTGCTGCAGATTTGTTTTATTACATGTGCCCCATGCTGGAAACTTCACAAAACACACGAATACTTTGACCTCAATCGTCGTATTATAAAGGACCCATGGAAAACAAATGTATTCAATATCGACGTGCCGTAATTTCGAATTACTCCTCAAGGAACACCCATTTGGGGACTTCTCGCAAAAACAAAAAAAAAAAACCACTATACTATAAATAAAAACTAATTAGGTCAACAAAAATAACAACAACATATGGGGGAACTCTCGTTAAGTTTCCATACTCGGTTTATTTATTGAATCAAATAAGTAAAGTTTGTCTTCGTATAAAAAGAGCAAACCATGCGTTTTCGATTCCATCTGTGTCATTTTCCTTAATTGTTTTTTTTTTTTTTTTTTTTTTTTTTTTAAATATTGGATTTCATTTGAAATGTTATGACGTGGAAGTTAGGTTTGGAATTTTTTACCCGTTTTGAAGTTTCTGTGGATAAAACAGAACCAGTCCGAACACGTCGCGTGACGTCACACTGCCCGAGCGACGACGGCACACGGCGGAGGGCGGAACAAGAATGGACACGTTTGGATGGTAGATCAATCAGTTGTGACGTCATCTATTGACACCACCGTGAATGGGTAGATCAATGACCACGGGGTCATCGCGGGTTACGCGTAAACTTGCTTCTTGTGTACCCCCTTGTACATGTACATGTACATGAAGTAAAGGGAACTGCATAACAATGGTTATAAAACTGTTTTAACCAGAGTGCAAATTCATCAATGCAACGCCATACACGGTTAGAAATGGTCTCTCTGTTGTTAATGGAACATACCCGATAGTCAGATATACAAAAAGATATTTGTGTTTATCTCGAGGATTCTCGAATACCACTGCTCAAAACTAATTTAGTTGCAATAAAGCTGGATAAAAACCGTCATTTATTTGATTTGCTTGTGTAACATACCATCAATAGTCCATCTATAAACGACATTTGTATTTATCTCGAGGATTCTCGAATACCCTACACTGCTCAAAACTAATTTAACTGGTATGAAGATGGGTAAAAACATTTATTTGCTGCCGTATCGGTGTAGCATAGAGGTCAGTGCGATAATGTCAACATCAAATTAATAAATATGAATCGTTTAATGACGATTGATAGATTATTAAAAATGAAGATTATAAAAAGCGATGCTTGCATGATCTTTCTATGCCAAAAGACGGGAAACATCTTGTGTGTGGGTTGTATTTAATTCGGTTGAATTACTCGTGTTTTTAATATTTCTGTTTAACTATTTATTTAATTTTAAACATTGTAATCACACTTTTGAGGATCGTATATTTGAATTTTTCTTTCGTTTGATGCGTAGGGGAAAAAGTAACGTTTTTGTATAAAAAGAGCAAACCCCACGCCGGTTGTTTTGAGTTAGATTGATTCGACTCCTTTTGGGGAGTATGTTATTGTATTTAGTAATTTATTATAACTTAAAATTTTTTTTTTCGATATTTCAAACAATATAAAATGTATATCTACTAAAAAAAATTTAAAACCTTAAGAGAGAAAAGGGGGGGGGGTATAAAGTAAAAAACATAAATAGAGTTCATGGCGGTATTCTTACCAAAGATTTCCAGAAATCTAGGATGGGATACTTTAATCCTTATATACACGGCAATTTTTTCAGCATTGGTATGGACACATCATCTACAAAAAACGGGACAGAGTTCTACCTTTATGATATAATGTTTTGGCATAACTTTTCGTGTTCACTCATCCGCTCGGGTCTTTGTTGTACGGTCCGGCAACTGAGAGCGTGCTCGAACACGATCAAAACGTAGCAGAAGACAACAAATCTACTGGACTCGTACATTCTTGACCACGGGGGTGTTATTAACACCACTTGTTTGAATCGAGTAATGTGCATTGTACTTCATTTTTCTTCTAATTATTGTTAGCTGATACAATTTAAAAAACAAAACAAAAAAACAACAACAACAACAACAACAACAACAAACAAACAATCAATCTTGATATAATTTTTCATTCGACGCGTCTTTGATATTAATAAATAAAAATAATACACTATTTTAGACAAGTACACTCCCCTTACATTTTTATCGATCTACCTGGTCACTGTCTGCGCTGGATGGGAGACCCTCATGACCCTCACGACTGAGGGTTATGACCCTCCACATAAAAAGGAGTTCATATACGCTTTACATACTACTAACATGAAAGGTTTTTAACATTATATTGTAGTTTTAACATATCATTGATATATTTTGGCAGGTTAAAAACTGTTTATTAGCTAATTCACTTTTACTTAGTCTCGTTTGTTGTTTGTGTTGAAAGTATTGATTTGTTTGGGTATGTTTATTTACGTAAAACCTTTTTTTTTTTTTTTTTTAGTTTTGTTCTAAAACTATAGTTTTTTGTGAAATAAATTTCTCTCAAACAAGATGAACCCTCTGTAGATCTCAGCTAAATAATTTGCAGTTATGATATCGGAATCGTGAATCTTTTTTATTACTATATCTATTTATTACTGATAGTAAATGGTTCAAAAGTGTAACCAAGCCCTAAACATGAACGCCAAATGGTTATGGCAGCAGATCTCACAAAACACTCATAACTGATTGACCCACAGCCTTGATAATCTTCATGCTAAAAATGGATGTTGCCCTTTCTGTTCCTTTTGTTTTAATATCAAAAACCAAGACTTATTAAGCCAACAGAATTAGCTTTGTTGGTTAGTCTTGTAAAACATTTACAAAGTAAGATTATTTCAAGAGAAAATTCCCACTGGGATTTGAACTTACGAATCTTGGAAAGAATGGCAATCTAACTAACATTACATGTACTGTTCACAAAGCCTTTCAAAGAGAAGTAAGTTGTGACTGAATTAAATTCTTAAGCAACATGTTTAACGTTATTTCCCATCTATGTTGTTTGGTTAAAAAAAATACCCCCCTCCCAATCAAATAGAAAAGTTGTAAAATGAATCGTTCTGGAAATACAAAAAGGGTTAACTCTTTCCTAATCCCCAAAATCAACCAGTCTGTAAATTTATGCCAAAGTTAACTTGTAAGTTGTAGTATGCACAGCAAGTCTAGACCCAGTAACTTGGGCACTGTTTATTACTTTTTCGGTTGTATCGAAAAAAAGGGAGTACAGCGTCCAAGTTACTGGGTCTGCAGCAAGTCAACTTTTGCAAACAAAAACATAAAACCAAAATTTACAATTTTTGGGTTTTTTTTGTGATTTGGGAGAAAAATAAACAGTTTGCATTGCTTTTAAAACAACTCCTTTTAAACTATAATAATATAAACACTTTTATTTAGTTTTAAAAAGGGGGTGAAAGCGAAGTTGATTTCGTTTACCTATTTTCCTTATTTTTGAAAAGGCCTAAATTATATTCCCAAAATTCTATAAACCACATTTTAAAATCTCACCTCTGATGTTAAGTCATTTCATCAGTACAGGGCTGTTTCCTTTCTTTAGATCTTGCTATTAAAATGTAAATGCTAAAGTCACACACAGGAGTGCTGGTGGAAGATGTACTGATCATAACGCTTATATGCATTGCCAACAACGTTGGAAACAATAACCGATAGCTGTAGCGTGCATGGCAACTGGCAAGTTACTAGACTTGGTTCCAAGTCTGTGGTCGTGGTTTTTAGTCGTCCTGATAGCCGATACATTATTGCAGAGCCGTATATTGAGAGAGTTGCGACAACTTGCGATTAGAAGCCATTTTGTCTCCAAAAAATGCATTGGCGAATACAGGGTGCCAGACTAGTCTGCCCATTGGGTTGTGCTGCATTTGGGAACAAAATGGCGTCCAGCAACCACGTGACCGGAGAAAGCTGGTCCCTCCATGTCGCAACTCTCTCAATACACAGCTCTGCATTATTGGCTGAAACAGCGCCCTCTTGTGGATAAACCTCCGTCTTGAACCTACAATCACAGACTTGGGAACATTGTTCGTCGTTTTGTACACACCCTATGGCGAATTAGTCCAAAAGTTGACGGAACACTCTGATTGGTCAGAATCTCCGAGGCCCTTAATAAAATGCACATTCAAACTTAACCGTTTATACCACGGGATAATAGTAGGAAATACAACATTGATCCACGTGTAACTAATCTGTCTCTGCTCGGTGATTCAACTTACAGTTTGGAAACACACAAAAAACAAAGTGATTCTAGTTATTTTATTCAAAATACGTAAAAAACGTTGGGAAAATCTTTGGACGATACCATTCAAATAAAAGGTATTATAATTTTTCGTCTAGTAAGGATCAGGTTGTTTGTCAAGTTTATTTTTCAACATTTTGAGATTAAATCTTGTGTTATTTTATGTATAAATTATATATAGCGTACTGTACGTACAAAGCACTATAAAATGAAAGCAAAGGCTCGATTTTACAGAAAATGCTGAAGCAATTTCATCCTATTTGGAATGGACGCAGCCAACGGGAGTTTTGTGGTCTCCTGACTGGTCATCTCTCTGGCATAGTGTTGTTATGTAAATGTCAGTAGTGAATAAATGAATATCCCGTATACACAAGAGGGTCAAGTCTGAGATTGTGAGTTAGAGCGCGTGATAGCAAATCTGCGGGGGAATTCTGCGTGGCTGATGCAGAGAAATAACCGCAAGCTCAGACTTGAAATCAAGTCTAGCAAGTTACCAGCCTGGCCTGCTCATTATGCGACAAGATTTTTCCATTAGTGCGCTTACGTAAATATTTTCATGACCCGCATGTTGAATATGCATATTGGGCCACATACCTCGACCGTGCAAAACTCCCAAGGGTGCACCCCCTAAATCAACCCCCATAGTATACAGTGCGAAATGCTAAATATTCAAAGATACACGAAAAATACCTAAAAGTCTCACAGCTTTTTACAGTAAAGGGAAATTATTAATTGACTCTTGAGCTTTTATTTTCTGCTCAATTTGATATGGGGAGTCTCTGGGCCCGTCGAGTTATTCCCCCTCCAAATAAAAACACCCCGACACCAGTGTAATTTTCCAAACGCCCGAGCATCAATCTTTAAAAATGTCCCTACACCTCTCAGCAAATAGGACCATTTTGTAGGGCCTATGTCATCCAAAATACATCCAGTTGGAAGTCAACAACCCCCAGATCACAATTGGGCAACATTTTTACACTGAAACCCTTTTTGGGACTCTCAAATCTGTCTAATATATAATATTTTGAGGGTCTACAAAAAATTATTGAGCTCGACGCTCTGTTTTCTCCTTATTTGTGTATTTAGTGGGGTGCACCCCAAGACGCTCCTGTGATGGCGGTTCGTGAAGTGACAGCGGTTACAGGAATGATAGCGCCCTCTAGTGATGATTAGGTTTTCGTGACTACACAACTGGAGCGTCTTCGAAGTAATGTGGTTATCGAAAAAGATATTAGTTTTTATCCCAACAAATTTTAATCTGAGAAAGGTTACTGCAAAAACGTGTTTTTTTTCTTATTGTGTATTTCAATTATGGATTATTCCTCCTGCGTTGACATTCGCTCCGGATTTTCGGCGATATCTAAAAAACGCGATCACCTTTTGATATGAATGAGAATGGAGATCGTAAGCGCAGAATTCGGCGGTAACCAGAGCCATGAAATTGGGCCCAGATCGTGCGGCTCTGAGATCGTGCAGAGCTGTGTATTGAGAGAGTTGCGACAACTTGCGATTAGAAGCCATTTTGTCTCCAAAAAATGCATTGGCGAATACAGGGTGCCAGACTAGTCTGCCCATTGGGTTGTACTGCATTTTGGAACAAAATGGCGTCCAGCAACCACGTGACCGGAGAAAGCTGGTCCCTCCATGTCGCAACTCTCTCAATATACGGCTCTGAGATCGTGGATATGATAGTGCCCTCTCGTGGTGAAAAAATTAACAAATCAACAAGAGAAGGTCTTTCACCAAGACTTTACCGGTGAAGTTCCAAATACCAACATTTACGGTGGGCATCACACGTCGTAAGAAAACTGAACGCTGTGAGAGTTTCCTTTAGTTTATAAACTTATTGTTATACAGTCTCAGTAAATTTAAATGAACACTTTTGATGCAAATATTGTGCAGGATTCAAAGATGGCTGGCAATACAGGTTTTTATGCAAAGATGGATTGGACATGTTGCCTTGGTTACATGAGCCTCGGCAGGTATTGGTCAAGCTATAGCCAGGTCGCTAGTCAAACATGGAATGAAAGTTGTTGGCTGTGCAAGGAACTACAAAGCTATTGAGGTAAATGTACATGTCCAAACCTACCTTTGATAAATACCATGGTTCTGTCAGCAGTTCAGAGCTTCTGTATCTTTTGCTTAACTTGCATAAAACCTTTTTGGCTGGATTATTTCAGCCAACCAGAGCCAAAAAAGCTGTCCATTGGTGCTTAAAGAGGGGCTCAAAGACCAAAATTCATTTTTGTGATATAGACTTTACATTTTCTGTCCTGTGGTTCTGTGTCACCCAAGTTTGAATAACAAACCCAATAACAGTTTGGCCTGTCCAACACAAGTACATTCGTCACTTAATTTCAGCTTGTTCAGATAAAAGTGGTTCTTAAAATCAACTTGTAGTCAAATGTGTATTTAATTTTATTTGAATGGATTTTAATGCATTTAATTTAATTGTTTAGTATTTTTACATAAGTTAACATTGACAATCTCAAGTATTACATTTGTTACTGATTTGATATAATGCTAACTGTTTTTGTTGCCTTTGGCCTTTTCCATCCTGTGTATTATTTGTGTACTATTTGATATTTTACCTGCGGCTTAGACTGTACTGTATTTTCTGAGCCTTTCTTTTCTTTTCTTTCTTTAAAATTTTCATTACATGGATTTTCTTGATGATTATTTTGAAACCTTTTTTCAAGCCAAGAGTGTTGATAACTGTTATATTTTGATCTTTAAATTTATGATTTAGAGAAAAAATTGCATACAAGTGTAATATTCTTGCTTCCAAAGGATGACATGCAGATGTTGTCATCTGACAGCTCAATATCTGGCTCACTACATGCTATCAAGTGTGATTTGACAAATGAAGACGAGACGCTTGCTATGTTTGCTGAAATCAAGGAGAAATTTGGTAGAGTGGATGTCTGTATAAACAATGCAGGTCTAAATCATGCCAAGTCAATTGGTGCAGCAAGTATGGGTATTCTGAATGGAGAAACGGACAAGTGGAGAAGTATGCTTGAAGTAAGTTCATCTTCAGCGACATTATTAACGTATAGCTAGACTGCAATCATGGAATCAAATTAAAATGTAAATTAATTAAACGACATTGCTATTTTAAACATGGAACAAAACAAACATGATGCCAGTAGCATCTAGAAAATCAAATCACCTATATACACATTATTGTTTCCAAGTGAACTGACCTCATTTTTCAGTGCTGGTTGTTGTTGTTTTTTCAGTTGAATGTTTTAGCTCCAGCTGTATGTACCCGGGAGGCTGTGAAGCAGATGGAAGATTAAGGATCTAAAGATGGCCAGATTATAATGATCGGCAGGTAAATAACTCTTTTATATGAAGTCAATATTCTTGCCTCTAGTTGTCATGGAACCACTCACATCCAATGTACATTGCTTGGGTGGTAAACTGTGTTTAAACACGGTCAATGTGTTTAAACATAGCCTGATGAACTTGTGTCGAAAAAGGGCGCTATTAGATGATTGCGCGGAGCGTGCAAACTTCACTGCCGAATTTAAGTTGGTAGGTCACATAATTTGTCTCGCAAGTTCGAAACTTGTGCAACGAGCTTCTTAGCACTCAAAACATGGATTAATTCAATTTAGCAGAGTCGATGATGAGCTAAATCTAAACTCAGTCAGATTGGTTCTGAACTGTTTAAGTTCTTTTTGATGTTTATAATGGAAAGGTATTTGTGAATGGGATTATAAGAGTGGTGACTCGGTCTTAAAACGGCCATTTAAAACCTTGCAGGGTCGTGGCCGTGCGATAAAGGACCTCGTCTTCAGCTCGGTCCTTTATCGCATTGCCATGACCCTGCCAATTTTAAATGAACGTTTAAGACCTTGTCCCACTCTTTTATTCCCTTTGTATTAAACTGGCCCTGTTCTTAATTGAACACATTTCCCCCAGTCTTTCTGGCCAGTGGCCACAGAGTTACCCAGCTAAGAGAGGGACACTTTTACTGTGTTACCAAATATGGGATAACATGCCATGATTGAATGCATCCGAATGGAGCTAAGAGAGAAGAACAGTAGAATCAGAGTAGCAGTAAGTAGTCATGAAATATGTAACCCTCTGACTTACATTGTACAAAAGTAATGAATATACTGGACTTCTTAACTTTATGATAATCTGTATTTGATGTTTCTGCACCACACACCACTGTTATTTCAATGTGACACATTTACTCCACCTGTTCAGATACTGACTGTGAAACCTCACCATAAAAATCATATGTAAAACCATATGGTATTTTGGGTGGACACCTGTTTCCGCTAGGCAAAATATTACTTGGCCACTTTGTATGCTTATAGCTCTTTGAAAATATCACCTTATTCCAATTTTTGTGTCACGTTTCGCACTCAGGCAATCTCACCAGGTATAGTGGAAACAGAGTTTAGACAACGCATGTATCCCGACGCAGACCCTGAAAAGGCAAACAAACTTTATCGAACCATGGAAGAGGTAATTTTGTTTTGTCACTGAGAATCTCCAACAACTTATTGGATATCAGATAGGATAGATAAATACTTGTATAGCCCTACCTCCTTGGTATAGCCTGAAGTAAAGAGCGGGTGACCCCCACCCCAAAGGACAGTAGGGTTTTTCCCATTTGGGGTTTTTCTCCCACATCTAAAACTGAACATTTCTTCTTGTTTCCTATTCATTATCTTGAAATATTGGCGCTTGCTCTTTTGGATGGGTAAATAAATAAAATAAATAAAGATCATTTTTCAAAGTCTGCATTAAATTGTTGTAATTTTCTAAATGAAGCATTGAATCAACTGTAACAAGGCTCTACCATAATCAAATTCAGTCTAAAATTGTATCTGTTTTCCATTATAACACATACCAGCCTTTGGCTCCAAGGCATGAAGGATAACTCTGTCATTTGACAATACTTCATTGTCCAGTAATACTTGAATTAGTCACTAACCTGTGTCGCCAGTTCTGTTCCATTTCCTTCTGGACCGAAACCTTGTCTCAAAGAATTGTAGAAACAATTAATTAAATAATTTGACCAAGATTAGTACTATCCTCCCAATCCCAATATCGTAATTGTACCAATCCTTTTTATGCCCAGCCATTGCAAGTAGATGATATCCCATAGGCAGTTCTGTATATACTTCATAAACACCACCATGTCCAGGTATGTGAAATACAAGTTGAGCAAATCTTTCAATACAATTATTAATGCGAACTTCTATCATGGTCAGGCGGATACATACTATATAACAAATGTGTAAATTATACAAATGTTTAAAGAAACTCATAATCAAGCTAGAATGTTTCATTTCGTTGCTTTCTTTTCTAAAAAAGGTTCACGATATCATGCTTCGACCAGTAGTTCAGAAGACTTGAGCCACAAAACGAAAGACCCATAATCCTGTTGCAGAGACAGCCAACTACGTATTTGCTGCGGTGAATTCCTACCTTGTCAGACTCTTTTTTTTTTCATGAATACGTCTACTAGTTCCAGAGCATCGTATCTGCCTCTTCTGAAGCTGATACTAATCAATATAAACTTTTTACTCAGCTGTAATTGTCGTAATGTCAAGAATAAACTATCCTATTTGGATGTGCTATGTATAACTACGAGCCCTGATATCGTTGCCTCGACGGAAATATGGCCGGACTGTCTTCCCCTCGCTCGTTTATAATGATATATTTTTTTAGCAGATTGAAATCGTTTTTTGTTCTATTACTCTTGATTATAGTAACATTCTTATTGCTTCTTTTTACAGACCCAAGCTTCTGATGTAACTTATGATCAGAATATTCCCAAAATTGATCAATGCAATTCATTTTGTTCTCAATTTGTTCTTGTGATGTTGTTGGAGATTTTTCTGTTTCCTGGGACTGGAATGAGAATTGCCATATGGGTCTTCACAGTCAGAGTGAATCCTTGTTGGATGTATTTAACTCTGCTGGACTTTCTCTGCTTGTCAAAGATCCTACAAGATATCAGTGCTCTCTACATTCTAGACCTTTTGTTGGTAAATGATCCGTTTTTGTCAAGACCTGTAATCTTGGTTCCAAGACCATGGTGTTTGCGCGTGCACACAACCAACGTTCACGCATTATTTGTACGCACAAACACCATGGTCTTGGAACCAAGACTATTGGTGACGGGTAATTCTGATCATTTGTCAGTGAGAACAATAGGCTACTTCCCCTTCCGTGTTCAAAAACAAGACTAATGAAACGTAAGATCTACTGCTATGGCCAGGGTGGTATGGAGTTGTATAATTCTCGTCATAGTGCCATTCCCTCCGAGAAAGTCAGAGGAACGACAACAGTCGATTAAGGAAACATAACTCTGTGATGTTTACAAACATGTCATTTACTTGTTCCCGAACACGGTTTTGTGATGTAACAAAAACTGATTATCTAGCTTATCTAAAAGATAAGCTTTTGATACCCGCATTGACTACACAACTTCTACACCAACGATGGCCTTAATAGTAGTTAAGTTCATTTTTATTTCAATTATCCAGAATAGACTATAATAATAATGCTTTTCAATAATTGGATAATTTACTCTTTAATGACCTCACAAACAAACTCAATATTCATCACAATATGTATTATACCATCTAATCAAATATTATTCAAAAGAGAGTTTCCATATCATTAATTACATTATCTATAAAATAAAGATCTTTATTTAGAAGTATTTAACTGTTCACTTGCATTGAATTTTATCGATTTAGTATTACCCCTCGTATGACAATAATTCATATTCCTTATAATCTTGATATATTCATATGAAAATAAGTGATTATTGTTAGTACAAATAAAGGTTAAAGTTATTATTTGAAAAAGGACTTACCAACGATTGAAATGACATGAGTGTATCAATACGCTTATCTGGACGCATTTACGTCAGCTTAAAACCTTTGGATTTGGATGATGTTCGGTTTTCAGACCGTTCTTTTGACGGTCACAACTGTGTATAGGCCTATGGGCAGACAGTATCTATAACAAATTATACATAACAGTTCTGAAGCGGTAATTTTGCCCCAATAAAAAATTGTAATACTTAAACTTTGCCCCAGTCGTACTGAAAACTGGGAATTTGAGAAAAAGGCTGGTTTGTCTATTACTGGTATCTTACAACCACTTATGGCATAACGTGAACCTAACAAAGACTGTCAAAACATTATGATATATCGTTTTGAAATGTTTGTCCCAATGTATGGTCCAGACTGCACATCTAACCAACCGCATCGTACTGAAACCATTAAATGTAAATCAAAGATGGACGTAAAGAATCTTACCCAGTAACATCTTGAAATTGGTAACCCAATCAAATGTTTTATTGAAAGCACTATATGGCACTAAGTGATCTGTGAAATCAGGCGCGGATCCAGGGGGGCGTGGGGGCGCACGCCCCCCCTTTTCATTTAAAAAAAAAAAAAATGAGGGAGAAAAGAAAAAAAGAGGGAGAGAGAGAGAAGGGGGGGGAGAAATGGGGAAGGGAAGATTTTGCTGCTTGGTATATTTTCACGCCCCCCCCCCCCCCGTTTGGAAAATCCTGGATCCGCCCCTGGAAATTGTCAATATTTCAAATATCTGAACAGTCTTTTACCTTCATTTTGAACAATTAACCTTAACGTTTACTTAGTTATATGATCGGGGGAGTTGAAAAACCGGATGTTTATTGTTAAATGCATCTTATGAAAGTTGCTATCTCAGAAGAAAACAATTATTAGCAACTCAATCCAGGCGTTTTATTCAACATTATATCAACAAAATATCTACTCGTCGTGAGTCTTAAAACAATCAGCAAAATATTATCATACAGGTAAAAACAACCGTGCTACATCGTCTGGATATTACAAATCCTGATTATTAACACTTACTTTTGTCTTTCTGATTGTCGACAGTAGCAGTAGCTTTGGAGTGTTGCGACACCTTGTCAACCACAAGCAAAAACAAAGTTGTTCATTAATAAATTGAGCCATTCTCCCAAATTCTGTGAAGTGATTTGCGCAACATTATACATGGCACATTATTGGTGATGGTTTTAAAAACAATTGAGCGATCTGAAAACACACTAAATTTAACGTAACAAAGAATTTCTTCCCTCTGAGAAACTGTACAAAAAGAATGTGCCCCACAACCTCGTTATATTTTAGATTTTGACACTAAACCATGACAAGAGCATACCTTCAGTTTATTTCACCCTTAAATATCATTTTAAGATGTGTCCCAATCTGAAAAATGTATACGTTTCTTAGGATAAAATACTATCTAACATTTAATACTAAAAAATAAAATATAGGCCTAACTGCCGCTTTTTTATTATTTCCCCAGATAATTTCAGCAGATGATTGGACAGAATATAATAATCTATTGCCTATATACAAATAATTAACTTAGATGAATCTACTTTAGTAAGAATACTTATTTCAAATCAGGGTCAATCACATTTTTTTAGTCAAAGCTTTGTCTTATAACGGGCATATGGAGCTATGCATTTATTTGGCGCTTTTGCACGCCATAGGCCTCAGATTGACCCACACTATTATTATTACCCTCGTGTTTATCGGACCCTAATCTTTCCTAAAACCATTTCAACACGTTAGAGGAGTTTGATATGCAGCATCGGCAACCAAATGGGTGCATAGGTTGCTCATCGTTCATAGCAATAGCTCTAACCTCACATGTATCTATATTAATACTGAGTGATGAGAAGCAATAATAGTTAAGTGTCGTGCTCAAAGGAGTTCGATGCAACAGACCACTCAGCCACGACACGACAATCTGTTAAAATATAACTACACCTGTACCATCGTTTTGAACAAAGATACATTATGCAATGAACGTGTTAATTGATTCGCAACTTTTTATATAGTGTCAGCTGAAAAAAGGGGTTATCCTGCACAATTTTTTTTTGGTTTAAGTTTACCCTGTACTTGCCCTTTTTTTCTACCCTTACAAAAAGTGCTACGTGAACAAAACATACTAATTTGCATTTTACCCCAAAAGACAAGACAACAATTTCTGTTCAAGCCTCGGTTTGGAGAAATTCATTTGAATGGGAGATGGCCTCACCATGGTCTAAAAAGGTCAGGGCACTTCTCTTTAAAGGCAAAAGGAAGAAATAAATCAAAAGACAAGATCAACATGCGAACAAGTACATTGGAAAATGATCAACATGCGAACAAGGAGGCCCCCTACATTGGAAAATGTACGACTAATGGTGAGTGAAAAAGGACAACCCGATTGATTCATAAAACCTTAATCATTGAACTTAACTTTGCGTTAACTGCAGGTAAAATCACAGACTTTCAACCATAGTATAGAAATGAGTGCAACAGCTTGGATTGTAACCTGGGTTGCACTCATTTCTCATGGTTAATATTAAAAAATCAGTCATCAAACCAATACTAAGCAAAAGACAAATCTTACGATTAACAATAATGGATTGTTATACCATGGGATCCGGAATTGTACGTATTGCGTCCAAGTTTGAGATAACGTTCGCAGATGCATACTGAGAAAATAATAACATACTATTATAAAATAATCTGGTTTTTATGCTAATATATATTTTGAGTAAATACCAAACGTGTATGATACCTTTAACTCCCAGTATACCAAATCTCTCATACTTGATCCAAGTCTATCCAACTCAACCGAAGAAGGCCCAGAAGAACACACTAACACACATGAGCAGCACAGCGAAGATATTGAGAATGACCGTCTCCTTACGTGTCTCCTTTATGTTGGTCATCTGCTTCAATATCTCCTTTTGTTGTTCCTCTGTAATGCCCTCGTCTCCACTCTTTTTACCTGTTCCACACAGCCAGTCCACCACTCGGCGACCAAAGGACGTCTCGTCTGCTTCTGTTTTCAATAAAAATGAGATTGCTTATTCGTTGTGTTTTGTTCCTTATCTGTTAAATGTTAATGGCCAATTTGTTTCTTTTTTGTCAAGGAAATTGGCAATGTTTTTTAGTTTCCTGACAGCCTCTCTTTGATGTACAGTCTCTATTTGTTTCTAGTCGGCAGCAAAATGTTTTTACTACTTTAAATAACAGCAATAATAGGGGGTTTTTCTGTTACATAGCAGATCTGGCGTGTCGTGGCCGAGCGGATAAGAACACCGAACTCAAGCTCTGGTGTTTCTGATCAGCAGAGTGTGGGTTCGAATCCCAGTCGTGACATTGTGTCCTTAAGCAAGACACTTAACCACATGCTTCGTCCTTCGGATGGGACGTTAAGCCGTAGGTCCCGTGTGTTGTGTAATGCACGTAAAAGAATCCAGTGCACTTATCGAAAAGAGAAGTTCTCGGTTTGATCGGCAGCATATTGCGCCACAGCACCTTGTAAACCATTACATGGTGCTATGTAAAGGACTTGGTCTCATACTTCAAAAACCTAGCTCCACAATACCTTGCAGGAAAATAATGAACGTTAAAGCGCCTTGAGCGTCACTGAGTGACGGATATGTGCGCTATATAAGAAGCCAATATTATTATTATTATCTTCTAGTTTTATTAAAAAGAAAATTGACATGAACTATGAAAATTAGAGCGACTGCAACAGCACCATTTGACATTTTGTTAAATCAGTTGCAAATTAATAATTGTACAAAGCATCTTCCAAGATGTAAATTTCAAATGGCAACTATTTCCAGTGTTTTGAAGGGCACTTACCTTTCTTGAACCCTTCCTCTTCTTCGTCCCCACGCATGGGAGCCTTCTCTTCCTTGCTCTCAAGCTTAATATCTGAGATGGCCAAGTCTTCCCGCTTGAGTTCGCTATGACGGGTGAGCCACGTCAAACGAACAAGCTACAACAAGCAGGACATACATTTCAAGTTAAGTGGACATATTTCAAGTTAAATTGCAAGGCAGATTTAACAACAGATTTTTCGTCCACTCTGAAATGAGTCTAAAGACTTCATTTATTATGGCATGTGATGCTTTTCTCCAGCTGGAATACTTTTATGTAGGGTTATACAGAGGTTATCGTTCCAGCATTCAAACGAAATTCTTGATGCACAAATAAGTTTGTGATTGGTTTTATGGGTCCTATTATGTAAAACAGGTCAAATCTTTCTATTTCCCTCGCATAAATCCTAAACAATTGATAATCGATGTCTGATAATGTGCGTGAAGTTGACGTGGTTTATGGTGGCATTACGTCCCACTTTCCTACAGCTTTATTATTTGTAGGTTATACTAACGTTAAAAGAAAGGTAACATTATAAAAGAAAAATGATAAACTAATTCTTACATATTTCTCTGGGATTGGTTCGGTGAGCAGGCTGACTACTATTGTAACAACCATTGAAATAACAAACAACAAAATCCCAAAGTACAGGTAATGAACTTGGGATACGATGCCTGGTCTTGTGTCCACTTCATCACAACCTGGAGCAGGGTAAACAAAGTCCAGAATCATGCGAACCATGCCGACTGCCAGGCCCACCATCAGACCAGAAAACGCTCCCTACAACGTACAAAAGAAAAAATATTGATCGGCTACACATCTTGCCTTATCTTTTCTGGCTCTTAATATTAAGCAAAAAGTATGAATTTTTAATAAATACTACACTTTAAATTGCTTCTTTTTTCGGGAGGCATGTTTACTGTTTGTGCTAAAAGCAGATTATGCACATTATGTGTATTCGATGAAACAATGTGTGTATGAGCAGTTCATTAATCATGCAGGAGTGTATGTCAGCTGGACATGTTATTAACCTTCTCGTTAATTCTTGAGGAAGCTACAGCTAGAATGAAGACTGCACAGATGGGCGGTGATAAGTAACTAGTAATGGACTGGATGTAGTCGAATAGACGCCCTCCCTGGGCAGCCTGAATAATAGGGATCCACAAGATACTTATTCCACACATCACCAGGATGAACACGCTGTTGGAACAAGCACAAAGTTTGAAAAACATGAAAAACAGGTATCAAGATTTGCAGAATAACAACCCCTAGACTTCTGATTGGTAAAAAACTTCTACCCCTGCCAAAGAAATTTGTCAATCCAGTTAAATTATTGGACAAGGATGGTCATTGAACTTGACTCAATTATCAAAGGAATCCTCACCGTCCACAAATCATGAGTTCTGTTTCGCTGGCTTGCGGTCTGATTCGGCGCCAAATATCAATTGTGAAGATTGTACTACTGCTGTTAAATATAGACGTAAGAGAACTCATGAGGGCGCTCATCATCACAGCTAACATTAAACCACGCAGACCTGAAAAATGACGACGAACAAATCGAGTGTAAACAATATATCATAATAAACAAATTACAGGTTAATTAAAACGTCCACTGAGCCTGGTTTTGGTAGTTGAATACCAAGTTGATCAGTTTTTGAAGAGTCCGTGCATGCAACATTGGTTTTGGGAGGTGAACTTTTTCAAATAGCTTATTCTTTTTCAGGAAACATTTTTAATTTAACCAGTGACAGGGATGGTCATAACGTTTTCGTGAAAGCATGGTTTAACGGTGAAATGTTCCTTACTCGCGTTTTGCGCTAAATTATCTTGCATAAGTGGGTAAGTGACAACAAATCGGATTCACCAAGGTTTCTGCAGACGTACAAGTAGAAAGTACAGACGGACACTTCTAAGAGGACTCCTTAGTTTCTTGGTCAAAGAGACTTAAAGTAAAATAATAAGTGACAATGCAATAGTTTGAGTTTAATACCTGCAGGCATGATCTTCAGTACCAGTTCGGGATAGCCTATACAGTTTCTTGGTCACAGAGACTTGAATTAGAATAACAAGTGGCAATGTAAAATAGTTTGAATTTAATACCTGCAGGCATGATCTTCAGTACCAGTTTGGGGACTGCTTATAGTTTCTTGATCAAAGATACTTGAATGATAATAAGTGACAATGTAATAGTTTGAGTTTAATACCTGCAGGCATGATTTTCAGTACCAGTTTGGGGAATGCTTAGTTTCTTGGTCAAAGAAACTTGAGGTAAAGTATCCAGTGACAATTTTATTTTAAATCTTCGGACATAAGTAGGCCTATACATACATTTAAAATTGTCCGGGTCAAGACAAAAGTTTTTTTTAAAAACCTGTCATCATAGATGTGCCAGATGTCCCAATAAAACTTCAACTATGTTATGTTGGGCTGGAAATACTGATAAGAAAGTGAAAACATTATTGACGACACCATCAGACGAGCTAGTAAGATAATTGGGGAGTGTTTGCAATCAGTGGATGCGGTCTACAATCAACAGCTGAGTGTTAAGCTACAACTGGTGTGGGGAGATGCTGGTCATCCTCTCCACGCAGTGATAGAATGAGACCAGTCGTGGCAAACACAACACGATATCCTTCTTTTTTCACAGACAGGGCCATTAAATGTCATAATGATGTTTTTATAAGAAAATTTTTAGCCGAATAGGTGCATTTTTGACATATTGTAATCTTGTTTGGGTTTTTTTGGGGGGGAAATGACTTTTTTTACCATTTTCTCCTGTCATTTTTAATATTGCTGGACTATGCATTGTGTCTTTGTTTCATTTTATATTGTGTGCAGTTGTTTTGTTTTGGTTTTTCTGTGTTTTATGTATTGTGTATTGATGTGTTTTTTTATATAAATTTTTATGTAATTTGAGAGACGACGTCTTGTAATTTCCAGTTTTGGATTGAATAAAGTTATCTAATCTAATCTAATCTAAACTATCAAGATATAGAAAAAATGAATAAATACAAAATACAATGTAACAGTTTGAGTTTTAATACCTGCAGGCATGATCTTAAGTACCAGTTTGGGGACTGCTTAGTTTCTTGGTCAAAGTGACTTCAGGTAAAATATCAAGTAACAATGTAACAGTTTGAGTTGTAATACCTGCAGGCATGATATTTAGTACCAGTTTGGGGAATGCTGTGTTTGAGCAGCCAGCCTCACTACCACAGACTTCAAAACATGACTCCTTTGTGGCACATGCAACCTCATCCGGGAACATTACACGGCTGATCATGCCTGGCAGAACAATCAGAAACATCGGTAGTGTCTTGAGGAAACCGGCAAAGAGGGTGCCTCCCTTCGCGTGGGAGATAGACTTGGCTGCAAGGGTTCGTTGGACAATGACCTAGGACCATGGCAGAGAAGTAAAACGGGTCAGTGGTGGTAAAAGTCCGAGCTTTATTACTTTATTATGATAGGCCTAAAGTAGTAAGTTTTTTTAAGCTTTATAAAATGGTTGTCAGATGTAAGGAATTTAAGTAATAACTTTGATTGATCTTTATAAATTAAGATTTGGATGTACAATAAGGTTGGGTTTTCAGGGTATCGTCAAATACTCTCAATACTGTACCTGATCCGTGCACCAGTACCATATGGAAGAAATGGTAATACCGAAGACCATCCCCGGCCAAGGTAGATCTGAATTGATGGGGTCTCTAAAAATGTGGAAAGCATCATCACGAGGGCGTCCACAGGTTGTATTTGGGTTCATCAGGGTGGTGTTCGGTATTGCCTGGGGATAATGAATCTGGAGCTCATCCCAAGAATACCGTTGGAAGCCTAAAATCAGTTGAGAAAAGAAGCATACATTTCTGGCTCTCTTAAATGCATTCCAAAATATGCACAAAAATGGACTTTGCTTTTCTTCTGCGGTACATTTCTTAACAGGATAATGTGCAAATAGATTTTGTTGGTTCTTTCAACAACAGTGAGATGCATCGTCCCGCGAGTGCACATATCAAGAAACATTTGGGTAAATCTGCAAAAATTTAAAATCGATACAACTTAAAAGTAAATTATCACTTTTTTATTATTATTTGAAAACATGTGTTTGAATCCTCATTGTGTATTCATATCACATTACATATAAATTAGGCTTGTGGTATTTTGCAGCATACTTACTAAGAATCATAAGAATGAAAGCACCCACTACCATCACAAGTGTCTGAAGAGCATCGGTATAAATCACAGCGGACAAACCACCTAAAACCAATACAAAATCAAAAGTAACAGTATATCACAGCTGAAACAAAGAACCTGAAATTAAGATGGAACATTTTATTATCATCAAAGGTAACACAAACTACCTAAAACCAATACAAAATCAAAGGTAACAATATATCACAGCTGAAACAAAGAACCTGAAATTAAGATGGAATATTGTATTATCATCAAAGGTAACACAAACCACCTAAAACCAAGATGCAATACTGCATTGACTAAGAGAACATGTGTTGTTTTCTTTTCAAACCCATTTCTTAGGTTTGTATATGCAAATAAAACTACTGTTCATGGCGTATCCCTCTCTGTCTATAAGATCGGATAAAGTAGCTGTCCGTTTCCTCATTTAAGTTTTGTTGATTGTTGTTTTGTAAGCTCTAATCACAGCAATAAGTATTCGCTGGTATATCTGAATATCCTAATAATAATAAATAAAACTACGTTTAAGATATCAACTATTCTAATGGTGTCACAATACCATGCCACTTACCAGCCACTGTGTACAAAGCGGTAATACCTAACAGAGAAACTATGGCAACGTACAAATCCCACTGAAGTGACTCTTGGATAAACAGCGCCCCTGCGTACATATCAACCTGAGAACAACAACATGTGCAGAAACGTTAATTTTTTTGTAACAGGTACTTCTTTAGGTTTTTCGTTGCCTATTTTATAACTTGACGATGCTATCACCATGTTCACTATCTTCTACTATCTTCTCAAATAACGCAAACACCCATCTGATGAGATGTAATGAACTGGTTTATTTTCATTGTGAACTAACGAAAAGGCAGAAGTGTTATCCAATGCATTCCCTTTCAGTATACCATAGGTAAACTATTCCATTACCATTAGTGGTGGCCTATCAATATTGAAGAAAAGAATCTCGTTACTAGATTTTGTACTATTAGAGCCGGAATGTTTTTTTCTGTCAATCTCCTTCGTTACACTAAATCAGTTTGAAGTAAAACAACAATCCAAACTGGAACAAGAAACAATTCTTGAGACACCACACAGAGAGATCTATCTAAGGACACAAAATGTAAACAATGTCTGTGTGCAGGTTAAGGGAATTGCTTGGCAACAGTGGATGTTCTCAACATCATAATAATATATCAGTTGTCGAGAGCATACATCAAGATTGAAACTATGTTTAACGCGGCAGTTGCTAGATAAACAAATCCATGTGTATTATTTTTTTTAAAGGGGTCATGATCGGTGACGAGCACTTAGGTCAAGGCTTTATGGTTAAGTTATTGATGTAGGTGGAACGTATAGGTCAAATTTCAAACTGGCCGGGCATTGTGCAGGTGCCCTTTAAGCTATGCATTATTTTACTTTTCGCCAAATTAGGCTCACCTCAAACTCAGACCTCACTACCACCACAAGCTGATGCCTCAAAGATTTGTGCCGAATTTCTAGAGTATTTATGCTGCAACTTTCGCTTTAAAAACGTTGTTACCACCAGAAATTGGCAGGGACAGTCACTTAAAGTGTACATAATCTTCAGATTCGACTGGTAACCATACTGCTCTGCAAGAAATTGTTGTCTTTCCATATTTGTGTGCTTAATCAGATCTATATTATTCACCCGTGATTCTTACCGATATTTTTGTCAGCACAGATAACAGTAAAGCCAGGCAAGCTAAGTACACCCGCAATCGTTGGCCACCAAAACGCTTGCGTAAATACTCGGGCATCGTAAACACCTAAGACATAAATCAGGAAAAGTTTATCATTAGTTTACTTTGCAAAAAAAACACAAGTATTTTGCATTTTCTTAAACATTGAGATTCAAAGGTATAACTTTTTGAAGGCGTATGCGCTAATCAAGCAAGCAGTCAGTTGAAAAAACATCCAAATAACCACAAAAACTATAGATTACTTATACTCATGTCATTCAAATCAGGGAAAGGCTGGTATATGGATCAACAATGGGAACAGTGTTGAAGGTACTGGACGTTTTCCAGCTTCATATGTCTTCATGTCTGGTTAAATGTTTCGCACAAACCAAATCCTAATAAAAGTAATAAGTTTTCCCAGAAGGATTTGATATGGATTATATTGTGAAAACTAAACCCTCTCTAACAAAAGTTGATAGCTATCAATCTTCAATTCTCCTCGATAGTAACTCATGATAAATAGGCCCGATTAATGTTAAAATATGGTAGCTATTAGTGAATAATTATTGTGTGTTTAAGAAACGAAACTTGTGTGTGAGCTGTGAGAATGTCAGCAGGTATTTTGAATAACAGTGCAGATGTGTTAAATTTATAAGTTTACATTTCATTCAGAAAATATCTTTTTGAAGCACTTTTTTGGTGACACAAATGTTTTTTGGGGTACAATAATGTGACTTTTTAAAATTTTAATTCCACATTATGTTTAAGTAAAACGGACAAATACCAGCACGGGTCCAATATGTTTTTTTATTTATTGAAAACCAAGGGTTTAGTTTTAAAATAGTTAGTAAGAGGGTGGGAAATTTTTCAAACACGTTTGTTGTACATCCTCTTTAAAGATCTTCACATCATATTAAAAGTATGTGAATTTATCAGACGTCTTAATGTGATCAAAGTCCAAGTTTCCAACAATCAACATACCCCAGCAGACATGTAGACAGGAAGAAATATCCATCCGAGGAGCAGCAAAATGAACATCGCCTGAGTAAAGAAAATGACATCCATAGAATAAATCAAAGCACATTAATAAATGGTTGAAAAAAGGCTTTTAGTAGCTGGGAGAAAATATACTCATAGATATCCATTGGTTATAATATAATTGTAAAACTAAAAGGTTGGAAAGTTTTGTCCTCGAAAACGGCATTAAAAACTGCATTTTTTAGTCGGAGCTTTTTTTAACATTTCAATGTTTTATATACGTCATCATAAACAACTTCGTTTCATGCATGCACACCTGGCTCAGAACAATCCAAAAGCTGGACGCCACAAAACTCTACAGACTTCCAAGGGTACTCGGTCAATATTGTTTCTTAATTATACCACATCACACCAGTGATTTACGACTTTGGGAGGCCCACCGACAGACATCTACAGATTAATATTGTGACATCTTCATAAATCGAAAAAGGTTGTACAAGTTCAACCTTAGAGCTACCGTTTCCATTGTACGTGTAGCAAGGGTCAGATTTGAAGAATGTGACAAATACTGAAAAATGGCTTATAGGTTAGGGTTAACTCTTATTTTACACCCGGACCATCCATAAATCACTATATGTATGCGTTCTGTATACAGGTTTGGAAACAATGTTAACTATTTCTTTCTCCCTCTGGTAAGTGCATTACCTAATAGGAGAAGACTCAAGAGGGTTTGAGAAATTCCACATATTATGAACATTCCTGAGAAATCTTATGGCTGGTGTAGTATAAGACACAATAATATGTCACTGAAAATGCTTCAAAGAATATGATTAAGAGTTGGTGGTTCTTTTGTTTCCCCTGACCAAAGAAGCATTTATATTGTATCAGGCTTTACCGTTTTGATTTAACTCACATTCTATGTGTCGTTACAAACTACACAAAGTATAAGTCACTGTGACATGATAATTATTTAATTTGTTTGGTTTGGCATGTTTGGGATAAATAGAACTTACATTAAATTCAAATGCACCGACAGCCAACCCAGAGGCGGCCCCTGTACCGGCTAAACCAATGAAGTGCCCACTGCCGATGTTGCTGGCAAACAACGAGGCTCCAATAGGCCACCATATTATATTCTTGCCAGCTAAAAAGTAACCCTTTAGAGTTCCACGTGACGATTGGAAAGACGCCTGTGGAGAAAAAAGTAAACATTTGAGAAGCGATTCAAACATTCCTTCGAGTTTATTGTGATTTCAATTTCAATATGCAGGGACCAGTTTCATCAAGGCATAGTATAGTATATGATCGGCTCGCTAGAAGTTTAAGCTTAGCATGGGGGTAATAATTTAAGAACAGCCTAATGAAAGTAACCCTTGATATCTTTTTGTCTCGCCAGTCAGTGAGAGTTTCCTCTTATTCGTATCTTATGCATCTGTGAAACAGCATACTGGCGCCAAACAAAAAGTACAGGAAAAGGCAAATATGAAAAAAGCAAGTGATGATTACTTAATTTTGTTTTCTATTCTTTCTTTTTTTCTTTTTTTCTTTTTTCTTTTTTTTTTGGGGGGGGGGTTGGCACCTAGCCTCCACCCCAAAGGATAAGTTCGTTCAGTGATCGCTGAAAACAAAATCATTTTTAAAAAAAGCCTTTCTCTTACGACAAGATCTTTAGAAAAAGGAGTTGAATGGGCGCGTTCTTTAGGGGGTGAATGTCCGGAAACCAAACAGTTGTCAGTGTTATATAGAGAATGCCAATTTACACTCATATACAAATCTGGTTAGTGGGGAAATGTTTCATTCCATTACGTAACCAACACTAATATTACGCTTTTATTGCAAATATGCTAAAAACAACGACTTACCATTGACAGTTGTAGCATACCGATATTATATTATACAAAATAAAAGTTGTAAATATTATCGTGAGAACATCTTTTGATGCTCTTACTTTCGATACATTTCGGTTTGAATCAGCAATTTCTTAAACTGCATCCTTGGCAAGGATATGTTGTAAAGCAATTAATTAGTTTAAGGGTGTGAACCGATTTCACCTAAATCTGAAAGGGTTGTTCGAGTGGTAATAAATAGTAAAAATACAAATTCCGTTCCATAAATCCGATAAGAACAGATCATTTCAAAACCTGGAAATTGTGCTCGCGGTCAAAACAAGAAGATTTCTCAATACAACATTCACATTGACGATTGGTGTTTGCCCCCACCCCCACCTCTCTCCCTCCCCTCTCTCTCTCTCTCTCTCTTTCCAAAGCATTTCTATTTTATCTCAGTGTACAAGTACATTTAAACTATGACAATACTTTTTAACCATACAATTTTATTTTAATCATAGATCCAAAACTGAAATGTTATACTTTTGAAGACGATGAAGAAACAAACAACAGTAAATTCTTGAGTTCGTTATCTCAGTAAATTCTCTATTATGTATTTCCAAACCCTTGCTGTGCCCTGTAGCGACGACCCTTTTTTGTCTTAATACCGACTGGAATTTTTTACGACTCCTCAATAAACCATGACAACCTCTCCGATCACGTTTGGTGTTGACCCGCCAAGGGCGTGTGCGTTCAGATTCCATGTTTGCTCATACATAAGTGTTTGCAGCTTGTTAACTTGGAAAAGCCTAACCCAACAAAATCATTGCCTATAGATTCCACATCAATATTAGTTTTTTGGTGGGTTATTGTTCTCACTGCCTTCAAAGCAGTGGTCGACAAAGTTGTCCAACTGTGGAACAGTTTAAGCTATACTAGTATTCGTTCCAAATATCTTTTTGTTATCATCATATTATTCATATTCACTGTTTGGCGTTCTGTTAAAAACTTGAATTTTTACGCACTCATAACGTCACTTCTAACCAAAAATAACAAACATAAAAGTAGTAGTGCTTCAGTTATAAACAGCATGTATTCTATAAGCAATCGTAAGACCAGCCGCATGGCAATGTTGGCAAAATTTGACAGAGCTTTGCAAATTTGTCTGTTCTTCAAAGTCACAGTTTTTGATGTTGGGTTAATCTATCCCAATCAATCAAGCTCATCATGTTCGCATTTTGTCTGCAACTGTGCAGTTTACTCTAAGATCGACGGTCCCTTATAAAAAATCACCTTGATGTAATCAAGTTGTTTGACTACATCTTATCCAATGTATTTATCTGTGTGCACCCTCTTTTTTAAAGGGTCTTTAAAATTGGCGATTCGTGTTTGATTTCGATAGAGAGCAAACAATAAACATTATACAACACTAAGAAGGACACTGGGTGTGGCAATCTGTTTGAAAAATTTTCCTTCATGGATGAACCTTTTTAAATAATTCACCCTATGATGATTGTCCACATCAGTGCATGTTTTTTATTCAAACCAAGTTGTCATTCCATTATTTCACCACCGGGTGTATGCCTCACAGCATAAATCAAGTTTATGTATATGCAAGACGGATTATAGTGGACTAGATTTATCAAGTTATTATCAATGCAGTAACACGTGTATTTATTGTAACTCCAAGTAAACCTACACATGTATAAACTCCAAAGCAATAAAAGTGTAAACCATTATTAATATTTGGGCAACACTTAACGAGTACTTGTTAACTTGATTGGTGGTGTAAAAATACAGTAGCTCCGTAATAAAAGTTACACTGGATTTGGACAAGAGTATGTACAATTGTGCACAAAGCTATATAACATAAGTTTGTTTCTTTTTCGGGGGAAGGGGTATCAACAAAGTTAAATCATGGTGAAATACAGGAAACAAATACGAATCATTGAGAATAGGCGTTCAACAAAAGACAAATACAACAAAAAAGATTCGATTTCTTTTTTGAAAGCTAAATTGAGTGGAATTATCTGTGTGAACATCTGTCGAGATTTACATTACCAATTGTTACGTAACAGTCTGCATCCATCTAGTTATTATACGTTTGTCTATTCGAGGAATAATTTTAGTCATGCATGTAGGTGATTTTGAGTTTTCTTGTCGTTTTTGTTATAGGGTGTGTGTTTTTTCAAGAGTATAGAGTTGGTTTGACTTAGATTTGAGTTACCGTTTTTGTTCTGTTTGAAAGTGGTGTTTTAATTATTTAAGCTGTTGTTTTTAGTGTTAGTTACCTGCTGGGTTTTGGGCAAATAACTGTTCCGTAATAAGCGGAAGTCGTTATACCTCGAAGGGAAGTGGGCCGTTTTATTATCGACATTGTGAGGGTTAATACTAGGGTATGATCATTAGAGCATAGCACCGACTTTCTTTATTTACGGAGAAACAAAATCTGTTTAAGTAACTCTCGCCGACATGTGCAGCAAGAAACAATCGTTTTAAAAACAGAATATTTAACGTTTCAATCGTTTAGAATAACATATTTCCTTACACTGCTTGTTAACATAAGACTTGTATAGCCTATATAGGTCATGATTATCTCCAAGCTGTATGTCATTGAAATCATGGAGGTAGGAATTAAATCCTACCTCCATGTTGAAAGCAAGCTTATTAACCTTAATATGGACAGGAAGACACAATCAATTATTATGCTGGTATACCTGCAGCAGAGCCTCTTATAACCAGTGCTCAAGGTTAACGAACCCTATATCCACTGTTTCGAAAACAAACAGCTTTCTACAGTTATAATGGCCAAGTAAAAACTCTAAAGGTTCCGGTTCCTCTTTGATCTACTTGAAAATAAGACGTTCCATTGTACTACCGTCACTCTTTACTGTCAAGCGACTTACTTGGATCCATGCTTGGATTTGATGACTACAGTATCACAACATTCTGAACATGGGCCTACACTTCAAACCCGTTTTCTATTTTTAGGTAACTGAATATTAATCTATAGCACAATACTATGTACACTGCAAAAACTGGAGTGTTAAAATTGACACCATGGGTGTTGTCACATAGGCCTAGATACACAACAAGAATCAAAATTTAAACCACAGGGTGTTAAAATAACACTAATTTCTGCCCACACAATAAATACTTTGGTGTTACTTTAACACCCTCTGATGTTAAATTTGCTTCTCTCTTGGGTATCTATTATGTGTCTATGTGACATCACTCATGGTGTCAATTTTAACACCCCGGTTTATGCAGTGTATATAGGTATTGTTTAAAATCATTAATGTTTTACAATTGGGAGATTATCTGGTTATATGTGGTGTGGATGGGAAATTCTACCGCAAACCTTTCTTAATGGCAAAGTTATTCAGAAACCACACAGTGTTGACAACTCTAACCTTCCTTTATGCTCTAACCATGCTCGAACCATGCTCTATGCTCTAACCAAGCTCTCACTAACACACCGAGCTGACCAATACAAACCCGCCAAGGCGGACAAACCCACACGCCGCCTCCAGCATCCCACGACGAGCCTTTCATTATGCAAACAGTGACGTAACATGCTTCTTGTATAACAAAAGAGAAAGTGAATGACGTCTATGAAATACGTAAAAAACTGCGTGCATATAGCCATATTGTCAAGATCAGCAGAGTTTGGACAGCAGAACAAAGGAACACAAAAGCCTAGGGACAATGCTGTCCTCACTTTGGAATCCTTGTAATTTTATGTTCTCACAATTTTTTGTGCGCTTTTGGAGAGTGTTCAGTTAGAGAGAGGGACAAAGGAAAGTCCTCACATGATCGCAATAAATTGATATATGTACATGTACGGTACATGTACATGTAGGCCTATATTATGTATTTGTACATGTACATGTACATGTACTGTACATGTACTGTCCTACACATACCATGCAGTGCACACAAGTATTGTCAACAAATCGATTTAATTTTACTACGGTTTGTTGTTACCTTGCAACTTTGTCAGAGTTGTTGCTGACACGTAAACATTTTCTTTTTGTTTTGTTTTGCGAGCCGACAACTGAACGCTGATTTAAGATATTCGTATTTCATTTTTTGTTTAATACAAACACTAGAATAATACTTTTTTTGTAATATAGTCGATTCATCTAAGAAATACCAGCATACTATATGAGATGTTCGCGATCATAATCGTTGATCTAACTTCATTCCACCTTCATCAATTATCGAGTCCTGCAATAATGGCGACTGCAATTTTTCCCTGTTTTACTATAACATAATCAGACAATCTGCACCCTGGACCGTTTTAGAATCCGAACGCAGTAAAATTGTCGGTAAGATTAAAGATTGTGCGCGGTCAAGGAAGGGCAGTGAGACATGGTGAGACACATGGGAATTGGACCTTGAGGACTAACTTAACAAACACAACAAAATAATAAGATCTTTCTAATGAAACGGTCACAGCCCGAGTTTTTGCCAACCAAGGTTCGAAAAATTTGGCAAATTGTAGCCATAGTTTGTAACAATGTTATCACTAAAATTCAAAAATAATGTTGAATTTGTTGGAAACAAAGCAACCAATCATGGGATATATTTCTTTTTAATTGTTTCACAACTTTAACCGGTACGTTAACACGATTGAATGTTTTGCTAACATTCGGCAGTCCATGCCAACCAGCCCAGTTCGTTATCAACAATAGAAAGGTCTACAAGTCCATCCTCATGATGAAAGATCGGTCTCCCCATTTCAGTGGCGTAACTAAAGGAGGGCACGGGGGTACGTGCCCCCCCCCGGTGCCCCCCCCCCCCTCATTTGAAATCTGGACTTTTGTGACTGGAGATTTCCAGAGTAAAGTGTATCATTTTATACGCTTTGATGAGATAATTTCGATGTTTTTAAAATTATTTTCCATCTACATGCAGGAAAAAAATTACACCCACGCCAGATTATTAGTAAGTAACATAAAAAAGGCGATGAAAAAGGGGCTTGTTCAGGCCCGTAATCGGGATTTTGTTTTACTTTCTTTTTTGGGGGGGGGGGCGAATAATGAAGGAAAATGTACATCGGCGCGTCAGCGCCGCCCGTCACGTAGCGACGCAGGGGGAGTGGGAGGAGGATGTGCCCCCTCAGAAGTTCGAAATTTTGTAAAAAGAATGCCCAATTCAAGCCATTTGGTGCACCATTTTGCGCTATGATATTTGTTATTGTATCTTTAAAAAACAACTCAATTACAGCTTTGTATCAATATTATATCTGCATATTTATTGCTAAGACGGCGTATGCCACCCATTGCGTCCTCTATTTCGTCTTTGTATATTATGTTATGTTATAAATGTCATAAATTAACGATAATAAGTCACAGTTACGATGCAGACTTTTTTAAATTAATTACTTTTTGCAGACTTTAAAAAAAAGAAATATATATTTATATATAATTTCTTTATTTATTTTTTATTTTTTAGGGGGGCCGTCCCGACCCCCCCCCCCCGATTACGGGCATGGGCTTGTTTTACAGAAAAAGGCAAACGGAAACTTGGCCAGAAGTGCCCCCCTAGAAAAAATGGTGCACCCCCTTGTGCCCCCTGAAATTTTACCCTAGTGACGCCGCTGCTCCATTTACTTCCGAGTCCGGGGACTGGACCAAAACTAACTTATGTTGCTATAGTGCATTCATACACGTGCAAACAAGAACACTTGAAAAGGGGTCCGGGAAATAATGTGGAAAAATCAGTGGTGGAATTCTTTTGACAGAATGGCGCCTTAGGCTATAGGCAGGCTTACTGCCATGCCTGACAAAAGGTTCTTCATGTTTTGAGTGAAAAGATATTCCTCGTATGCCCTGATTGTGCCAAGATTAGTATACACATAGAGTAAGGACAGATGGTATACACAATGCCAGGGCAGGGCGACAGTGTGACAAACTGCAATACTATAGTCTAATATATATTATTGGGCCTGTCTAGTCATAGGTAGTAAAGGGTACAACCAGCTCCATGGTACAACCATGTATCAATCTCTTTTGGGAGGAGTGTTGGCTCTGAGAAGAGCCGTAGTGGTCTCGACGTTTCGAACAGTTTAATCAAACAAAACAAGAGCAATTCTTAATTTTCAAACTAAGTCAAAATGCTGGGATTGTTTTTTACCGATATCATTACGTAATACAAAAATTAAATCTTAAAATCTTAAAATCTTAATAAACTGTTTTACTTGCGAAGAAACAAATACATACAAACAAATAGCTCGTCGGAAACTCAACAACAAGCAACTTTTGTGAACTTGTAACTCAGATTTATTATTGAATTTCAAGATGCAATTCACAGTTCGTCCTTATTTCATCGGACGAGAGCAAACTTGATTTAGAAGTTGAAGGCCATTCAGGTTAATTCGTGAGCTGTCACTAGCCAACCAGCTGGTATCAACAGTGGGAATAAAGTTATAGGCCTAGATCGAAGTTCCAGTACAGTTGACAAAGTTCCCTGTGACCCAGACTGCATAGTTTGTAGCAGGCATACATCTTGTGTATATCCCCATAGTCCTCTTCAGTGTGTTTGTTATGGGCTGTATTATCGAATGGATGAATAGAAAGATGTTTGCTTTGGATCAAGGTGCTGGTGGGGCAATGTTTGAACTTATCTTCACACAATAGACGCTAGAAGTTAGACTTTGAGGTTTGTTAAAGCATGGTTAAAGGAAAGGTTAACGCCCATCAATGCTCCACACACAAACAAAAGGGATTTTACCATTTTAAAATCGTATTTTTTATATTTTTGGGGGGGGGGGGTTAATGAAACCAGTGGGCCTATAAAAACATGTGATGAGCAATGTAGCAGAAATTTACCGCAGTCATTCGTAATGGAACACGTGCTTATTGTGCATTGTATTTCCATATACATGAATTATCACCATTAATACCAATAATTTCCTAAGCCAACAACTGGCCAAGAAAATGTGTGAAATAAACAACCCATTTTTTAGTACAATACATCGTGATTTGTATGCAGTTATCATAAAATGCTTCTGCTTACAATAATCATTCATTTGCAATTTGATGTTTTTTAATTATACTGTTAAAAGTATGTACTGGTATATTATAACAATATATTTGTTTGGTTTTTTGGGGGTTTTTTTGTTTTGTTTTTTTTTTTTTGTTTTTTTTTTTTTTGGGGGGGGTTGTGTTCTTTTACCTACAATTAAATAAGCTTTTAATGGTGTGGAAAAATAAGAAGTAACTATAAATAAATAGTAAACTTGCGGGTACAACCATGTGTAAAAACTCTTTTGTGTGAGTGTTGGCTCTGAAAAGAGCCGGTCCGGTATGGTCTCGACGTTTCGAACAGTATACTCTGCTCGTCGAGCACGTCGAGACCACATCGAGACCACGTCGAGACCACACCGGCTCTTTTCAGAGCCAACACTCCCACAAAAAAAGTTTTTACACTTCTGTATCCGCAAGTTTACTATTTATTCATTTACAGTTACTTCTTACAATTAAATACATATTATTCTCTTGTATTGCTATCATTTGTGAAGCTTTCTAGTGGGTTTTAAAGATTTGTAGGTGGGGATGTGTTTTCATTTCTGATGTGTGTAAAGCGCCTTGAGCGTTAATTTTGACGGAATTGACGGAATTGGCGTTATTTATATACACTGCAAAATCATGGGTGTTGTCACATAAATACCCAAGAGAGAATCAAAATTAACATCATAGCTAGGGTGTTAAAATAACACCAATGTAATTGTGTTGGCAGAAATTAGCGTTATATTAATACCCTATGGTGTAAATTTTGATTCTATTTCGGTATCTATATGTGACAACACCTATGGTGTCAATTTTAACACCCCAGTTTTTTCAGTGTAACTAGCCGGTTTTTCACACGTTTCAACTTTTGTATAGTTACGACATTTTTTCAGAAACGAAAAATTATTGGAAAGAATGGACCCTAAACAAGAAAAGCATAGTATTATTTTCGTTAAATATGTTCCCATACAGTACAGGTCAAGCACTACTAAAACTGGCCCAATATAAAAACATCAATAATACACCAGAATCGATCTCTACGTGAGCCAGTCAAAATACTGCCGTTAAATCGATTTTGACCTGATCTACTACAATTGCAACGTAAACGTGCAGCAGTCCATGTATTGTAAGTTTTCATAAATACAACTCCCTACTCTACTAGAACTATGAGGTTCGTTCCGTTATTGTGGAGACGATAGCGGAACGACCTCATAATATTAGGAGTACAACTCACCCATAATCCCACCAAGAGAACGAAATTGTAAGTTTTCATAAATACAACTCCCTACTCTACTACAACTATGAGGTTCGTTGTGGAGACGATAGCGGAACTACCTCATAATATTAGGAGTACAACTCACCCATAATCCCACCAAGAGAACGAAGAGAAAGTACACCACAATCACCACAATGTCCACCACATTCAGTTGCAACAATGGACCTTCCATCGTTGCACACAGTTTAGCCACGGGGTAATGACTTGTCGATCGGGGGAAATGCAGATCTTTGATGTTCTGATGACTGTTAATAGTTTAGTACTTTGGTTGAGCGAGCTGTGCTTCTTGAGCTAGCTGGGCTGCCACGTTTGTGTTGTGTTTTGGCGGCAGTGTGAAGTCATCGATCAATGTTTTCCCTGTCACGTACAACTACGATCCGAGTTGCAGCCGTTACAGTCAAAATGTGCATGCTAGTGATTGGCCCTTACGCAACTGACCAATAACAGACCACGATTGTAGAAACGCCCTCACAAGACTAGTCTCATTCTCCACTGGTTTATATCTCAGACGCTGAAGGAGGCCTAATCGAACTCAACACTGGGATTCAGAACATACCGTCGATTTTGCCGAGGAAACTTATTTTTCTCTTGTAGATCGTGGATTCTGTTCTACACTGTGATAAGGAAACAGTTAGGAAACTCGAATTGAAACATGCATTTAAAGGCATCGTACACGTTTGGTAATTGTCAAAGACCAGTGTTCTCACTTGGTGTATCCCAATATATGCATAAAATTACAAGCCTGTGAAAATTTGGGCTCAATTGGTCATCGAAGTTGCAAGAAAATGATGAAAGAAAAAACACCCTTGTTGTACAAATTTGTGTGCTTTCAGTTAGGAATAAAAACTTCTTGCAAGGAGTTTTTATTATTTTAGTGAGAAATTACCTCTTTCTCAAAAACTACGTTACTTTAGAGGGAGTCGTTTCTCACAATGTTTTATACTATCAACAGCTCTCCGTTGCTCGATACCCAGTAAGTTTTTATGCTAATAGATATTTTGAGTAATATCATGGAGGTAGGATCCTACCTCCATGGTAATATTTATTACCAAACGTGTACGATGCCTTTAAAAAGCTAAAGTGTGTATGGTGATTGATAATAACATCAACAAAATAGGCCCCTATAGCATTTATGCGCCCTCTTTCTATAGGTATTCTACTCCGAGGCGCAGACAAACGAATGAATAACAGAACAATTGACAAATACATAGTCGCAAATGCGTATGAAAGCCCTTAAAGGCATCGTACCCGTATGGTAATTACTCAAAATATATATTAGCATAAAAACTTATTTGGTAACGAGCAACGGAGAGCTGTTGGTAAGTATAAAACATTGTGAGAAACGACTCCGTCTGAAGTAACGTAGTTTTTGAGAAAGAGGTAATTTCTCACTAAAATAATAAAAACTTCTTGCAAGAAGTTTTATTATTCTATCTGAAAGCACACAAATTTGTACAACAAGGGTGTTTTTTCTTTCATCATATCTTGCAACTTTGATGACCAATTGAGCCCAAATTTTCACAGGCTTGTTATTTTATGCATATGTTGGGATACACCAAGTGAGAACACTAGTCTTTGACAATTTCCAAACGTGTACGATGCCTTTAACTTATTTGTGAACATTGTATCAGAAGTCACAACCAGCGAATAATTAGAACCGATCAAGAGTTCAAAAGATCTAAGCGACCAGATGAGCAATAATATGATGGGGAAAGTCCACTTAGGGTTTCCAAGTCAGAATCAGGTTTTTAATTTTAATTCTTTGACGATTTGGAACCAGTGAAGATTTATGAGTGTGGGAGTAATGTGGTAAATTTTGAGTAAGACACGTGCAGCAGCATTTTAAGTTTCAACAAAGAGACTTCTGGATATAATCAAATAAGAATTGCCGTTTGGGAAGATCAGAGCATGTACAAGAAGTATGGCAGCGGACTCATTAGACAAGATTTCTGAAATTCATATTCCGAATCTGAAATGGTTGCCAAATATCTCAAACATGGTCAACAAAAATCGTCAAGTTATTAAGAAATGTTCATAGTTTTCGGACCATCGAGTTTTAAGACTCATCTTCATCTTTTCAAACAGTATTTTTGTAACCTTGCAACTTATTGAAAGGTTTGTATCTATTATTTATTTTCTACAATATTTTTTAACTAGTTCATCTTGTTTAGCTTACTGTGTATTTGGCTGGTCCAGACGTAATTTTTGTAAAATTGTTTAATTATCGTTGTTTTTAATTAAATTTATTTTGTTTAATCCATTTTTGCTTGTATTCAGCGCCTTGAGGCGGAACCGATTTGCAACTGTTTGCGCTTTATTAATATCTCTTTATTATTATTATTATTATTATTATACGCGCTGAAGATTTGATGGTGGGGTGGAATGACCACGGTGTGATACAACTGTCTTGAATTTCGGTTTTGTAGATGTTTAGCTGAAAACATTACCAGGTCAGTTTTTTCATCATTCAACTATTAAGTTTGTGGATAGTCGTCATTAAAATTTATGAGTATTTTAATAGGGCATAATTATTTTGAATTGACATAGCATCGAAATTTATATAAATATGCGAATGACTCACACTGCTGAAAGTGCTAATGGAAATGTATTTGGGGCATGGTAAACAATACTGTTTCGTTCGTAGAAATACTAGGGCCTAATTCGAACAATAAGTAATTCGTACGAATTACTAATTCGTGCGATAACTTCGCAAGCACGAATATAATTATTCATTACGAATAATTCGTATGAACGAATGACATTCGTACGTGCGGATAACTTATCCGGTAGGCCTACGGATAACTGATTCGTACGTACGGATTAGGCCTACTTATTCGTACGTACGGATTACTGATTCGTTCGTAAGGATAACTGATTCGTACGTACGAATGACTGTTTCGTAAGTACGGATTACTGTTTCGTACGTACGGAATACTGATTCGTATTTCATTTTGTCAATGCACTTCTATTGGTCTGTAATACACTGAAAGCGAGATGTAAAAACCGCCCGTTTCAGGTTTAGGCCTAAACCGTGCACTGTAAGCTGCATATTGACAAGGAAGTGTTCCTATCAATGGCTTTTCGGTATTTCCTCAGTGTAAACAAACGTACGTTGACGACCGTACTGGTTTCTGATTCAACTTGACCCTATGCCCCCGCCCCTCGATCAACCTCCACTGCTCTGCCATTATGTTAGAGACAACTCAAAGGAATTCTCAGAGGAAAGCTTTTGAATTAGTAACAAAAGCTTACTCATTGTGTAGGCCCATGATACTGTAGCGGATTAAATTCACCGCCAGTAGAAATTAGGAATACGAACAACTAAAATCACTAAGAGAAATCGAGAACAGAATAATTGAAACAAGATGGAAACGAAATGCCGATACATAGTTATATTTTATCCCTTAACGGGACCATCCAAACAACGTATACCAAATGACAAGGCTTTTTGCCACAAAGGAAAATACTAAACAAAGTCTGGCAAAGCAAAGATTTCGGGACACTCCTAAACTAAAATAAATAAATGGTATTACCTTAATAATGGTCGGATGACTGGCTGCAACTTATACAACTTAAACAACCCAACTTTATACAGAAAAACTAACACCCAGCCTCCGACCACAACCTCCTGCTCCCTGCCACAGGACAAGACTGCCACCCCGAGCTCTAAGGCCCAGTGGTTTTATTAGAGTGGTCTGTAAGATTAACAATAACCATTAACTGCATTCCTTCTCCCAGATAGGGAGAACTGGACTGGAATGTCTAATTATTACAAGACAATTACAAATAACTGCATTCCTTCTCCCAGACCGAGAAATTGGAATGACTCTTAAATATTACAAGACAATAACTGCATTCCTTCTCCCAGACCGAGAAACTGGAATGACTCTTAAATATTACAAGACAATAACCAATAACTGCATTCCTTCTCCCCGACTGAGAAACTGGAATGACTCTTAAATATTACAAGACAATAACCAATAACTGCATTCCTTCTCCCCGACTGAGAAACTGGAATGACTCTTAATCATCTTATCCATCACACTACCCTCCTCCCACAGAAGGCGTGTCCCCACGACTTAATGGTGAATAAAAAATATATATATTAATATCAATCGGTATCATATAATGTCCAAAGATGATTTGCAAAACTTCATGGAGATAGGTTCAAATGAACATTTGTTTTACTAGATGTTACATAGGCTTTTAAATGAAGAAAGTGTCCACAGTTGGTCTGCAGCCCAAAGGAGCACCATCAAAATGTAGCATGTAAAGCCCATAAATCAAAATGTTCAAGTTCGGTTAGATCACGAAATCTCCTGTTTGCATCCAGCGGGGAGGTTGACGGTTTCGTCGCGGGTGATTTGGCCGGCCGGTCCAATTATCACTGCCATGTTGTTCTGAAACTTCTAATTCATCCTCTCCCTCAATGTCATGGTTGTGGATGATTGAGTTACCGAGTGGGGTATCTGAGGCAAAATTTATCCCTGCCTCATCCCCAAGTCCACGATCCTCCTTTGACGTGTAATCTCTCACGTCTGCTACTTCAACCTCCCGTTCAGTAGAATCTTTAGCTGAAGCCCTGACTCCTCGTAGGTTTGTCAGTAGATTTGAAGGCGCCTCATCCCGCCTATCAACAGTGGTAGTGCCATCTTCGTTCTCGCCTGAAGGATCCTGTTCAAAAGTACTTGAATAGCACGGTTTTAACCTATCAAAATGTACCACCACACGATAGTGCGTTTTTACATTTTCAATCCTGTACACAGCATCTGAAATACACTTTTGACAATGAATGGGCCTTTCCAAAAAGATTGCAACTTAGGACTTAGACCAACTTTTCTTCTAGGGCAAAATAACCAAACCTTATCACCCTCCTTGTAAGGTTTACCTTTGAGTTTTGCATCATACAAGCGTTTTTGACGTTTTTGCTCGCCTTGTATATGATTTCGTGCCATCTCAAAAGCTCTGTGCATGCGACCATCTATCTCAGATGCATATGCCTCTGGGGTCACAATTTCACTTGTTTCTGGCGTTGGTTGAGTGACTAAAACATCAAGAGGTAAATTTACCTCTCTGCCAAACATCATTCTATTTGGGCTAATTCCGGTGGTTTCTTGCTCACTTGCCCGATAACTCATCATAACATATGGAATGTGTGTATCCCAGTCAGCTTGGTCGTCACATACATACATGCTTAACATAGACAATATAGTTCTATTAAATCTTTCCACGAGACCATCAGACTGTGGGTGATAAGCAGTAGTCCTAGTTTTATTGATTCCTAAAAGGCGGCACACGGATTGAAATATCTTGCTTTGGAAATTCGAACCTTGGTCTGAATGAAGGGATAACGGAACTCCGTAACGGCAAATAAATTGCTCAACCAAAACTTTGGCTACTGTTTCTGCCTCCTGATTTCTCAAAGGATAGGCCTCAGCCCACTTTGTGAAATAGTCCATAACTATCAGAATGTAATGGTTACCATTTCTTGACCGAGGCAAGGGACCAAGTATATCCAAAGCTACCCTTTCAAAGGGGGCACCAACCAGGAAGGTTTCATTGAACTTCGAAATTTGGGGGCAGGTGTTTTACGTTTTGCACATTTTTCACACTGCCTAATCCAGTTTGTTATGAAAGAACGGTAGCCTATCCAATAATACTGACGTTGGATTTTCTTAAAGGTTTTTGTTCTACCTAAATGGCCACCAGTTCTGGAATCATGTGCTAATTGCACCACTTCTTTTGTAATGATCTTGGAATCACCAACTGCTTAGTACTTGACGAAGAATTATCAACATAACGTCTGTACAACATACCTTGTTCTAGCTCTAGCTGGTCCCAAATATACCAGTATCCCTTAGTCTCCCGGCCCAGACCACCAATCAGACTTCCGGGAGGTTTCTCAGCAGAACTTTCCTTCATCTTTATGATTGGTGCTAACACATCATCGTTCCGCTGAGCCTCCCGTAGTCCGACCGGGTCCAAACCTGTAAAGACACTAAGAGAACAACTGTTAACTTTGTCATTAACAACATTTACATTCACTAGTCCATCCTCATTTTCAAATGGCATTCTTGAAAGGGAATCTGCATTTTTATGTTGACTTCCTGTCTATAACAAATTTCATAGTCAAACGCACTCAAAGTTTCTATCCATCTGGCCAATTGGCCTTGTACATCTTTGAAATTGCACAGCCATCTTAGTGAGCCATGGTCGGTGCGTATGGTAAATTTTCTCCCGTATAAGTAATGTTTAAAGTGTTTCACAAAATGTACAACTGCGAGGAGTTCTCTCTTTGTTACACTGTAATTTCGTTCACTTTTAGTCAATTTACGACTTCCGTAACTTATAACTTTCTCTTGTCCTTCTTGGATTTGTGAAAGAACTCCACCAATGCCCTTATCGCTAGCATCTGTATCTAGAATAAAAGGCTTTGAAAAGTCAGGAAATGTAAGAATACTTGCAGAAGTTAGCTTACGTTTAAGTTCCTGAAAAGACTGTTCACACTCGATAGTCCATTTAAAACCTACGTTCTTATGAGTCAGTTTATGAAGTGGTGATGCTATAAGAGCAAAATTTTGAATGAAACGTCGATAATAGGAACATAACCCAAGAAAACTACGCACTTCAGCAAGCTTACATGGCGTTGGCCAGTCTAGTATTTTACGTGTTTTTTCTGGGTCAGTGGACACACCTTGGTCTGACACCACGTGCCCAAGATACAAAACTTCTTTTTGAAACAAAGCATTTTTTTGGTTTCAGTTTGAGGCCTGCGGCTGAAAGCCTGCTAAAAACTTCACCCAGTCGTGAGCTGTGTTCTTCAAAAGTCTGGGCAAATACCAAAATATCATCAATGTATACCAAACATGTCTGCCAATGTAAACCAGCTAGGACACGCTCCATTAATCTTTCGAAAGTACTCGGAGCATTACATAGGCCAAAAGGCATCATGTTAAACTCATATAAACCAGTTCCCGTTGTGAAAGCCGTTTTACACTTATCTTTGGGGTCAACTTCAACCTGCCAATAGCCACTAGCTAAGTCTAACGACGAGAACCACTTTGAGCCAGATAGTGTGTCAAGGCTGTCATCAACGCGTGGTAACGGGTATGCATCCTTATAAGTGACATCGTTTAATTTTCTGTAATCGATGCAAAACCTAGTGGTCCCGTCTTTTTTTAACCAGAATGACAGGACTTGCCCACGGGCTACTGGATGGAGACATGACCCCTTTTTCTAACATGTCTTCTACCTGCTTTTGAGCCTCTGCTCGTTGGTGATGAGGTAATCTGCGCGCAGGCTGCCGTTTTGGCCTAGCATCAAAGGTTTCTATGTTATGATACACTACATTCGTTTGGCCAAGCTCCCATCTTTTGAAAACACACTGTCATAATCATGTAACATGTTCTTTAACTTAACTTTTGTTCACCTGTTAAGTGTTCTGAACTTTTGATACAACTCTTCCAACTGAGAATTTGAGCCATTACTTGTGCATTCATGGTTTTCCACAGCTTGAGTTACACTTGCAGGTTGCAAAACTGCTACCTGGGTACCTTTGTACACCGTAGTTGCATCTGTTTTCAAGTTTAACATTCTAATTGGCACATAGTTATTTTTATCACAATTGGCAAATGTACGTCCAATTAACATACTATTATCTTTGGTCACATAACATCTTGACGGTTCTAGTAACCCACCTCGTGTGCCTATAGCACGAACATGTACTTCCCCTGGGACTATAGCCTCCTGACCCGACGGGATTGTAATAGTTTCTGCTACAGAAACCCTACAACAGTTACCAGTATCCACATTCTCAAGTGTCACTGGCACTTCAAATTTACCGAACCTCAACTTCTGTTTAGGCAAATCCAACACTCCTCCCTGATTTGAAAGAAAATCTAAGCCCAAAATGCCAGCCTGCGTAATGGGTGCGACAAAAATTGCATGACGTCTTACAAGATTACCGAGTCTAATGACTATTTCTGCACAACCCTTCACCTTAAGTGCCGTACCTTCGGCAGCTATTATGGACTCACTACAAGAATGCAGTGTCTGTCTCACATTCAAAGGCAATAACTCCCAAGTAAGTGGGTGTAAAATTGTTACTGATGACCCTGTATCTAACAAAAATTTAACATCAACACTATTTACCTTACCCCTGACAAAAATTGTACTCTTGGCCTCACAGTTCAATGTTGGCTGGGTACCGGCCCCATACTCAGCCCACCTGGTTTCCCTGCTCGTTAGACGAGGTGTTCCGGAAAACTTGCGGTTGGTTGGGTTGGTTGGGTTGGGGCATTATACGGACACTCGAACTGTCTGTGGCCTTCCTGCCTACAATTCCAACACACAATGGGACCCCTAGGTCGTCTAAGCCTATTACTCGACTGCTTTTCTTTGAGAATAGTCTGAAGCTCTTTTACAGTTTGTTCTAATTGTTCAACCTTAAGTTTAAGACCATCCTGAGTAGGTACATGTAGCTCAGTATCACATGAGGCACTAGTAGTAGTTGGCTTACTCTGACATGCATTAGCACCTATCCTCTGCAACATATCAGTCTTGTTATACTCAACCTGAATAAAGGCCTCTTCTTCTAGTGCCGCAGTAAGGGCAGCTCCGAGGTCTCTAGGTTTAGTCCTTCTTACTTGCATTCTAACCTCAGGTAAGTCTAATGCCTCTATAAAATGATCTCTGCCTAACTCTTCCCTAAGTTCTGCTGATACCTCAGGGTACGCTTTAAAAACAAGTCTGCGAATATCACTAGCTAACTCGGGCAACTTCTCGCTTTTCCTGCGTGTTCTTACTTTAAGCTTAGCCCTATACAGACCTGTCTGTCCTTGCGGAGAAAATCGATCTTTCAACGCATTGACAACTGCAGAAAAATCAAGTTTAATTGAATCAGCTAAGTCAGTATAAACCTGGAGGGCTGGCCCTCGCAACCTCACGGCTAGAAATCTAGTTTTCTGGTCTAAGGACCACCCGTTTATCTGGCTACATAAATTCAAATTAGTTAACCAATCCTCGAATGACTTGCTACCATCGTAATTATCTGGCTGAACGACTGGCTTTACCGTGCCTGGCTGTCTTAAAGTACTACTTAAAGCTACTGGTACGTCATTAGTCCTATTGGGCATATTGGAACGTTGTGGTAATGAACAAAAATCAGTACTAGGAGTGTCCAAACTAGGAGAACCAGCACCTAAAACTTCATTTACAACTATAGGAGTGTCCCGAGGTGGCAGTCTTAGTCTACCCGAAGGGGCAGACCTGTGGCTGGGAACACTGGAACTTTGTGTCGTCCTTAACTCAGCCAGCCTTTCTCTTCTAGACTGTATTTCCTCGTCTAAAAGTCTTAGTGTTTGGTTCAACTGACCAGCCAAATCTGTTCTCGATCCCATCTCAAGTAATTGAGTCGTACCTAATTAAATAAATAATTTATCCGCAATCCCACCGCTGCCACCAAAACTGTAGCGGATTAAATTCACCGCCAGTAGAAATTAGGAATACGAACAACTAAAATCACTAAGAGAAATCGAGAACAGAATAATTGAAACAAGATGGAAACGAAATGCCGATACATAGTTATATTTTATCCCTTAACGGGACCATCCAAACAACGTATACCAAATGACAAGGCTTTTTGCCACAAAGGAAAATACTAAACAAAGTCTGGCAAAGCAAAGATTTCGGGACACTCCTAAACTAAAATAAATAAATGGTATTACCTTAATAATGGTCGGATGACTGGCTGCAACTTATACAACTTAAACAACCCAACTTTATACAGAAAAACTAACACCCAGCCTCCGACCACAACCTCCTGCTCCCTGCCACAGGACAAGACTGCCACCCCGAGCTCTAAGGCCCAGTGGTTTTATTAGAGTGGTCTGTAAGATTAACAATAACCATTAACTGCATTCCTTCTCCCAGATAGGGAGAACTGGACTGGAATGTCTAATTATTACAAGACAATTACAAATAACTGCATTCCTTCTCCCAGACCGAGAAATTGGAATGACTCTTAAATATTACAAGACAATAACTGCATTCCTTCTCCCAGACCGAGAAACTGGAATGACTCTTAAATATTACAAGACAATAACCAATAACTGCATTCCTTCTCCCCGACTGAGAAACTGGAATGACTCTTAAATATTACAAGACAATAACCAATAACTGCATTCCTTCTCCCCGACTGAGAAACTGGAATGACTCTTAATCATCTTATCCATCACAATACTTTCAAAGGATTTTGCAATTGCCGTTCGCCTATAAATTATGAACAAATAAAAACGTTTTTAACCCTGCACCCGTCTGCAGTAAACAAAATTACGAAGGGTGGTGAATCATATTCTAAGCATGCAATCAACTATGGGCCCTGTTTAACACAAGTGTGAATTTTGCTCTAGGTTCCCTCTAGGGTATATGCGTGGAATGGCGTGTTTCTTTTTTAGTTACAATTTTCACAAACTCCAAGAACAAAAATTGAACTTCATCTCTAACATTGAGAACTGTCTTAGGGAAAAGTAAAATTTTTGAAAGTTAGTTTACAACACAGTTGGATTTTACAAGAATGGACGCGTGTGATGCACGCCATGTTCCTTGACAGTAACATAATCTGTGATAACTATAAAAAGCATTCTACAGCAGACGTTTTTTTTCTAATGGCAAAGGTCTTGGGTTCGAATCCCACCAAAGTAATTTGCCCGTTGGATGTTTTCACATGAATCAGAGTCGTAAAAGTATGTGCTTAACAGACATTATTCGGTGTGTGGGTAACACAAACAATATTCTTTGTCCCCGATGCAAATTTTAACATCTGTTAAAATAGTTTTGGGATAAGCTCTCAAATACCCCCGTATATAAACGAAAATAAACTGATAAGTTTAATGCAAGCTTACAAAAGAACTGAATAAGAATACTACTTTAGAACTCTCAAATGATGTCATCAAAGATTGTAGCAGTATATGTTATTTCATCAAGCAAAATATGAATACATAGAAAGGACAATGTGATATCAATTTAACAACGTGAATTCGCAGTATGTTAAAACCTCAGAGCTGCAGCCATGGGGATCCGGGAGCAGGCGGGAGGACCAGCTTCATACTTTTTTTAATAACTACAAAATGTGTGGATCAATTCCGATGATTTTTTGTGTGAACTACCTTTAAACACCCCTCTTTCATATACTGTAATGATTTCTGGGTGAGTGCATGAACTCAGAGGTTGACAAATAGTGTGGGAAAGCTGGTTCCCATTATAACGTGCACATAAAAATCCTATTGTGTGCACAAAAACTTAATCCTTTCGAAATGTACTATTTTTTGAAAATTAGTAGTGAACCAATTTGTAAATTAATTTCCAGAATGCTTCAATCTTTAGTGTGTGGGTCGTGGGAACATCTATTCATCTGTTCAGACCATTAGAACATTGTGCCCCCCAAACACAGTTTTTCACCCGTGCCTCTCGTGCATGCGCTCCCCGGGGATCCAGCATGTAAAAGATTTCCCGTGGCTGCTCGGAGGGTTTTAAATGCTTTTAACATCACGACACCCCAAAAATGTTGCATTAAACCTATTTGTTTGCAAAATTGGTTCTTCATTTTGCGCCTAAAGGACTAAACGCATAATGTAAAGTATAAATTAGTGAGGATGGATGGCGATCTTCGTATATACGACATGCTTAGCGCGGGAGTTTTCTGAAGGGTCATATGGACGAGAAGTCCATTATGTGATGAAAGTAGTTTGACCTTTTTGTTGTAGTTGTTACCAGTGTCATCTCGGCGGGTACATAGAGTACCCATCAGTGCCAATAATGGAGAAACGGGTCACAAAGATCAGACTTTAAAAAAATAATTTGGGCCTATGAGTTTTGCATTTGTATTTTTGTACAAAACTTGCAGCACGTTTGGGCATAGCGTGGACGGCCAGAACAGCAGCTTGATCCAGAAAAATTGGCCTAGATTAAACAATGGGTCAGCTTCCATCCAATTAATGAATAGCTCGATTGCACCTTTGTGTGTATTCACAAAACAACCACCACATATGCAGAGACTGGGAGATAGGTTACAGCCAGACGACCATGCAAAACAGAATCTCATAAATAGGTTGGCCTAAACGTTGTATTGACCTCCCTACTGGCGAGAAAAACCTTCCTTCAGCCCATGTTAATTTCCCATGGAGGGAAGAATCTCCGGGGACAGATTTCTCAACACCTGGGCTAGGTTGATCGTTAAAACATGCAGCGTTTGAGTGAATGAGTCGACCTCACTGATCTCAAAATCAGTGGTGTCGACCAGCCACCCGAACTTTGCTCTACGGTAAACCGACAACAGCGCCCTCATGTGATCAAAGCGCTAAATTCGAATTTTATTATTTTTTACAACTGCTGAAGTTTGCGACGGGTCGGTCGCCGTTTAGTGCCTTTGTTTGACATGTTTGATGATTTAACAACATAATTGCTGTTGCTGGTTAGGAATTATGCATGTAGTCAACATTTTTGATAGAGGAATTCAATAACAGCAGAGGAGACTACATGATTTTCAAAGGTATGCTGGTGGTAATACATTTTATAAATATTTATGTACGACTGTAGCCTAACTTGTAGTTAGTTGTAAGTACGTGTAATACAATCACTAGTTTTTGTGTAACCATAGGCCTACATGCCATAGAGCATAGTCATAGACTCATAGAGCAAGTATCTGGTCCTCAAGGGTGTAACGTTACGTTGTTTTGTGTGTGTGAACTGCTGTCGTCCAAGTCCTATAATCAGAAGTTGATACATCATTAAATATAGTCAAATCAATGGGAGGATCGTGACCAGTGATTCAGCAAATCGTCTCAAATTCCATCCTATAGGCCCTAGCTAGTAGGATTCTACGAGAGGTATGGTTAAGGTTTGGACATGAGTTGGTCAATTGGTGCGATTCTGCAATCGTCTCCTTGCATGTCTACTGACACAATACCGTTCCAGGTCTGCTTCTGTAATAAGAACACCATCGGCTATAGGTTGATAGGGTAAGCATGCTGGCTACACTTGCTTAGCATGCTAAGCTGTACCTAGGTCAGAAGTCATTAAAGGCATCGTACACGTTTGGTAATTGTCAAAGACCAGTGTTCTCACTTGGTGTATCTCAACATATGCATAAAATAACAAGCCTGTGAAAATTTGGGCTCAATTGGTCATCGAAGATGCAAGAAAATGATGAAAGAAAAAACACCCGTACAAATTTGTGTGCTTTCAGATAGGAATAAAAACTTCTTGCAAGAAGTTTTTATTATTTTAGTGAGAAATTACCTCGTTCTCAGAAACTACGTTACTTCAGAGGGAGTCGTTTCTCACAATGTTTTATACTATCAACAGCTCTCTGTTGCTCGTTACCAAGTCAGTTTTTATGCTAATATATATTTTGAGTAATTACCAAACGTGTACAGTGCCTTTAAATGAAGGATAGGCCCCCAGTGACAGTAGTTGACTTATGACCAAGACATGCATTAGTCATGTTAGTGCACGAACTGTCATGGCTGCCGATTAGAACAGTCGTCTTCCACAAAACGTTGTTAAAAAAACGAAATGTATACATCAAAATCTTAACAAATCTCACAATATTCACAGGCAACAGTTAAACGAATCACTACAATGAAGATAGAAACTATGGTTAAAATGCACAAAGATTTATCATTATTTAAAATAACCGTCGGCAGCACACATTAAAAACACTAGCAGCTGATCAACAGCGCCCTCACAAGAGTGCCTAGCAATAAGAGCACCGGACTCGGGCTCTGAGTCTGAGTCTGATGTTTCTGATCAGCAGAGTGTGGGCTTGCTTGAGTCCCGGTCTTGATACTTGTGACTTTAAGAAATTTACTTAGGCCCTATATAACCATAATTGCTTTGTCCTTTGGATGGGACGTAAAGCCGTAGGTCCTGTGTGTTGTGTAAGAGTAAAAAGAATTGAACCCAGTACATGTATTACACTTATCACTAAAAGAGAGGAGGCCAAGGGGTTTGCCCTGGTGTTTCTGGCAAAGGAGACAAGGGGGATGGAGGGAAAAAGATGGTTTAACCACAAGAGGGTTGGTTAAACTTTCAACTTCTTCTCTCTACCCCCCCCCCCTACTCCTAGAACTATGAGGTTTGCGTTCCGCTAGATCGTCTCCACGATAGCAGAATGAACCCCATAGTTCTAGGAGTACCCGCCCCCCCACCTTTGTCTCTTTCATTGTTCATCCCTAGCTTTTTCTACATGCTTTCTGTCTCTCTCTCTCTTTTCGACCTTTCAACTTGACTGCTTCTGTTACATTAGATACCTGTTATTGTTAAATGTGTGTTGTGTTGACGTTTGAGAAAGACTCTGTCAGGGTCGAAACGTCTGGCCATTATAAATACTTTTGCATTTTCACCCTAGGTTGTTTTGGTTGGTAAGCAGTTTGCAGTTCAGCTAATTCTATTTTCTCATTTTAAAAATAATTAACAAAATGAGAAAGAGGCAGTTGGATTCCGAAGTCTTCAGAGTCTAGATGGCATGTGAAGCTTGAACTCATGCTGTGTCACTGCACTGACACGACTGACTAACTGTAAATACTTGCTCCAAAATAATAGTTTTGCCCCTAAAGACATTCATCGTTAACCTGGGCCCAATTTCATAGAGCTGCTTTTAAAAGCACAAAAAGTAGCTTTTAAAGCACAACAAAATTATGCTTACCAGAATAAGGTTACCAGCCAAACTACCAAGCCACAAGTACAATTTATGACTGGTATCCTGCTCATTTCTGCGCCAGAAAAGTGTTAAGCGATATTTTCTGCTTAAGCAGCTCTATGAAATTGGGCCCTGATGCTAACAAGTGTCAAGACTGGGTTTTTAAGACTCCATTCATAAAAATTGTGATTATTTTTGTATTGATTTTTTTAACATACATCAAATAGGCCCTAACAGATATCTATTTTTGTCCCTAGAACACTTGGAAACACCATCATGTTTGCAACACCAGGACAATGTCAGATAGTGGATAAGGAGAATGTTGGTGCTGAGGTAAACAAATTATTATAATTGTTACATGTAGATACGCCCAAGAACTTGCCCCCATTATCGTCTGATTTAACAGTGTGGACAAGGCAGCCATGGAAGCATCGTTGTCGTTTGATGTACAGAGTTTTGGCCTGAGTGTTTCCTGTTTGTGTACCAATAATTCTTAGTTTCATATTAAGGAATCAATGAACAGTTTAACAAATTGCATAAACATGATGTTTAAAACCTTCAACTCCTAGATAGGCTTAACATTGTTCATCTTGCTTGTCTCTTCCTCCCAGACCAAGACACCAGGGAAGTCCTTGAACCCCCTGACCCCAGCAAGGAAACCCCTATCTCGTCTCAACCAAGACCTACATGTAACTACATCCAAGTTGCATCATGGCATATCCCTCTCAGGGAAGTCCCTTCAGAAGGTATGGACACCCATGGAGGACTGTACTCCAATGGGTTCAAAGTCATCCAAGAAGAAAAAGCAAGGCGAAAAAAACAAAAGTAGCAGGTAAATTACATATATAGGATTTGAGGCATTGCATGGTGAGGTATCAATATATGTTTGGTTCGCGGTAACACCATGTGTATATCTACTTGCTAGGTAGATTTTGTTCTTTGAGAACTTGTCTTCCTTATTATTCTACTGCCGCAGAGTAGAATATTCGGAATTCGGGGGACTTCTCAGTTCTTAAATCTACTTGCTAGGTAAATTTTGTTCTATGAGAACTTGTCTTGCTTTATTCTACTGCCGCAGAGTAGAATATTCGGAATTCGGGATACTAATAAAGTACTGTCACTGTGTCTCGTATAGATACTTTTTCCAGCTGAAGCATTTTTCAAAAGAGGTCATAACCATACCCACCCCAACTCCTTTAAAATTTACAAGATCTTTCTGATTTTAGTGTCCATTTCTTGTGGAAAATGCTGTTACACTGCTATCACAACCTCCTTTATTAACTTAAGTTTTATTAATTTATCTTCACAGGAAGAGCCGAGGTCCTTCTTTGGCCACATCAACAACATCGTCAAGTACCAATAAACTAACAATCCAGAGTGTAACAGAGGCAGCTGAATCTCTTCTTAATGAAGTTTTGCTGAAAGAGATAACTACTGTGTCTCAAACTACCCACAAGGTCAGCATCTCCACATCATTTAAAGTCACATAAGAATTTGTGTCCTCTCAAGTCTCAACCATGTAGAATGTTTACATTTTGAGCAACTAAACAAAAGTTGGAAAAATAAGTAGCTTTCATTCCAGAAAATACATGTTTTATCTGCACAAATGAAATGTTGATGTCATATTTTGCGCTAAGTTCAATTGCATTCAAATATAGACACCATTTTTACGTTTCAATTACCTTTTACCAATTACGTTTACCTGAGGAATGAGCTAAGTCTTGTGTCTGTTAATTGTTATAGCACCAAACACTGCATTTTAACATTTAAACGCTTACCGCCGGGAATTCAGAAACTTGTCCGTGCTCAACCGCGGGATTAATCTATGGATTTTTTTATAATTTTTTTGTTATACATAGTCTTGTCATAATGAAACCATGACTTAGACAACTTAGACAACTCATAAAATTTTCTCTTTCGAGAAAATGTGGCTTTTGTTCAACATGAATCTCAGACTTAACCCCCATGCCAAATTTAATAGTGGAAGCCTAACAATCTCTTGTAATCCTAGTTTGTCCAGCAGTTTGTTTAAATACGTCTTCCGTGTTTACACCTGGAATTTGTTTTAAATGTGTCTATCAGGCTTCTGTTTGTGTATATGGCAAATCTTTTCTTATGCATGTCTTCTGCTGATAAGTTGTTAAGGTAATTTGTTGTCAGTGTGCCTGCAAGCAAAGAAAATGGTAGTTATATTATTAGGGTAGATATAACTACTATAGGCTAATATAACTACTATTTTTTTTAATAATACAAAATATACTTCACAGATCCTTAAATTCTAGGCCAAATTTCATAGAGCTGCTTAAGCACAGAAAATAGCCAAGCACAACACAACGTTGCTAACCAGGGTAAGGTTACCAACCAAAATATGTCACATAGTATTATGTTTGCTAAACAGAAAATAGACACAATTGAAGAACGGAGTCACGTGACTCATAGTGGGTATACAATGTACACAAACCAAGCAAGCGACGTACAGTGTGCATGGAAAAGCATGGCTGCTTCCCACCTTACGGCAGAAGCACCCGGAAGCAGCCATGCTTTTCCATGCACACCAGGCCTGGAATTTTATCTTTGAGAGGGCAAAGGCCATTTTTATTTTGCAAAGGGCACTTCTATTGGAAAATCTTGAAGTCTATGGGAATATTTTGAAGGGGCACTAAAGGCCAAGACCAGAGGCAACCGAGGCCGTGGCCTCTGTGTAATTCCAGGCCTGGCACACTATGCGTTGCTTGGTTTGTTTACATTGTATACCCACTATGAGTTGTGACTCAGGTTTTCAATTGTGTCTATTGTTAAGCCAAATCTTCTACTAACGCAGTTCTGTGAAATTGGGCCCAGCTGATATCTTCATAACTGACATAGAGCATTCAATTTTCTCAATGGATTATAATCAATTGTAGATGTGCAATGTACCAAATAGCTCTACCCCAGCTGACAGGGACAATCAATTGGCTAATGCTGCTGCTAATCTGGTTGAAAGGACACTTGAAGCAGCAATGTTAGAGTTGATGGATGAAGAAGAGGTAGGGTAGTTGATTTAATGCTTTTCTTTTGGCTTGTATACTGCACAGCCAAACCATTCATATTGATTATGTTAGACAGCCAAATAGATGCCATGGTGCAAGAAATTTCAGCTTGGTCAGATTAGTTGTATTTGACTGTGGAATGTGCCTTGTGTTCACTGCATCAGAGTGAAAAACAACTAATACATAAAGGTGATACATGTTTTATGAAAAGGAATTAAATTCATTAACGTTTTACTGAAACAGCTTTGCAATTGTTGCCAAAGGGTCTGGCTTAGTCTCCTTCGATAATGCATGTTTGTGGCACAAGGCATCCAAATTTAAGGCAAATGCAGAGCCTAAACTTCAGTAGATAAAACAAAACAAATTCTATAAGAAGACGGTAAATTGAAGGGAAAACAAAATAAAACCTGTAATTTAAATTTTCAGGCAGCAGTTACTACCTCGCCTCTCTGTAAGAACTTGAATGAACGTGACTCTTTGACTTCCATTATTGATACACCATCTACTGAGCGACTGTGGAGCATTGCTCTTGGATTTGAAGACACCTCCGACCTTCTTATTCCACAGAGAGACACTAGAGTATTTTACACACCCACCGGCAATTCAACTGAAATGTTGACCACCAATTCAACGCCCATGGGAGTGAGTGACATTTGTCGGTACACACCAACAACGGCTAACCAAGAATGTTTAGGCAGCGGTATTGCCCAGGTGGAGAACAACACCGAAATGACACCTATTAGACCTATGGACTCTGGTACCACTCCAATGATGTCAGCTGAGATTGGTCTAGGCACAGACCCAACTTTAGTGGCAGATTCATGCATGGGAACCACCCCAGTGAAATCCAATGATGCCAGCTTTGGTACCACTCCAATGAAGTCAGCTGAGATTGGTCAGGGCACAGACTCAACTTTGGTTTCAGCTGATGTTGGTCTAGGCACAGACCCAACTTTGGTTGCAGATTCATGCATGGGAACCTCCCCAGTGAAATCCAATGATGCCAACGTTGGTACCACTCCAATGAAGTCAGCTGATATTGGTCTAGGCACAGACCCAACTTTGGTAGCAGATTCATGCATGGGAACCACCCCAGTGAAATCCAATGATGCCAATGTTGGTACCACTCCAATGAAGTCAGCTGATATTGGTCTAGGCACAGACCCAACTTTGGTAGCAGATTCATGCATGGGAACCACCCCAGTGAAATCCAATGATGCCAATGTTGGTACCACTCCAATGAAGTCAGCTGATATTGGTCTAGGCACAGACCCAACTTTGGTAGCAGATTCATGCATGGGAACCACCCCAGTGAAATCCAATAATGCCAATGTTGGTACCACTCCAATGAAGTCAGCTGATATTGGTCTAGGCACAGACCCAACTTTGGTAGCAGATTCATGCATGGGAACCACCCCAGTGAAATCCAATAATGCCAACATTGGTACCACTCCAATGAAGTCAGCTGAGATTGGTCAGGGCACAGACTCAACTTTGGTTTCAGCTGATGTTGGTCTAGGCACAGACCCAACTTTGGTTGCAGATTCATGCATGGGAACCTCCCCAGTGAAATCCAATGATGCCAACGTTGGTACCACTCCAATGAAGTCAGCTGATATTGGTCTAGGCACAGACCCAACTTTGGTAGCAGATTCATGCATGGGAACCACCCCAGTGAAATCCAATGATGCCAACATTAGTACCACTCCAATGAAGTCAGCTGATATTGGTCTAGGCACAGACCCAACTTTGGTAGCAGATTCATGCATGGGAACCACCCCAGTGAAATCCAATGATGCCAAGTTTGGTACCACTCCAGTGAAGTCAGCTGAGATTGGTCTAGGCACAGACCCAACTTTGGTGGCAGATTCGTGCATGGGAACCACCCCAGTGAAATCCAATGATGCCAACTTTGGTACTACACCAATGAAGTCAGCTGATGTTGGTCTAGGCACAGACCCCACACAAACAATTGAATCATGCACTGGAACCACTCCAGTCAAGTTGGCTGAAATTGGTTTGTGCACAGACCCAGCACAAATCACTGATTCATGCATCGGTACCACTCCTGTTAAGATTGCAGAGATTTCTGTCGGCACCAGCCCTCTTGTGACAGCAGATGTTCAGTGTGGAATGTCTCCAGTCTACGTCACTGATACACAATGTGGTACTACTCCATACTGTATGACAGAAGTGGGTACAGCCATTACACCAGTAACACTAACTGTAGCAGAGACACTTACATCACCCATTGTAATTCCAGCATTTAGGTAAGTATTCACCCCAAGGCACTTTATTTACCCCAAGGCACTTGTGTGAACGAGTCTATCTGCATCCACTCTTTTGTAAAACAAAGTACTGAAAAAGTTGAATGTACATGTATATAAAAACAGTCTATGATTAAGGGACCAAGGGAATTGGTTACAGAGGACAAGTTCATGCAGATCACTTATGAATATTAAGACAATCGTCAATTTTGGATTCGCACTGTTGACCTGTATAAGTTTCATTATACATGGTCTTAGTCTGGAAAGAATGGGTTTGCATACCTGACACAAAGAGATTCTTGCATTTCCTCATATGTCAGACTGGAGGCAGAGAGCCCAAGTCAGCTTGATCAAGCCAGCCTACTTAGCCACATGGAATCAGCCTCAATCAGCAATGAGCTACTACGCTGTGAGCTCCAAAACCTAAAGGCTAACCAGGCTGACCTACACAGGCAGCTGGACTTGGCAAAGAGACTTCTTGAACAGAGGGAGGAAGTAAGTAGAAAGGAACAACTAGAACAGAGGGACAAGGTTGTCGGGAAAGAACTGTCTGAACATCAGGAGGAGGTGCAGCGCAAGACAAAGGTTTGTAAAAAAGTACATTAAGGGGTAATCTTAAAAATAGAACTTTACTGTTAACCATTTTATATTTATTGATTTCATTTAATTGGCATCAGTCATGGTTAACTACCATTAATAGTGAATAGACCTGAGGAATGTCCCTCTTCCCCATCATTGTTAATCTGACTTAAAAGTCATCCTGGTGTACATGTATTACCGGGGGTGTAAAACAAAAGGAAAAGATAATTTTATATCTAAAACAAATGAGGTTACTGGCTCTACTGTACATGTCAAGTGAATCTACCTTCAAATTGTTTTCTTTTAATGGTGTATGTGTAAGGAAACTAAAGATAAACCATGTAAACGCCAATTCAGTTCATTTAATTTTTTTTACTGATTAAGGCTAACTCACTACTCGGTTATACCTGGGTGTAAGCACTTCCACTGTTCTTGGCATCGAGTTTGTAACGTAAAAGAAAAAGTGGAAACCAAAACTGTTTTTTTAATAGCACAGTGAAGATAAATTTTCTTTCATACTCATCTTTGTAACAATCAAACCCAATGAACTATTTGCCATAAATTTAGAGATGCAATTACAATACACTGGGGTCATCTAAACTGTGATTACTTTAGCAGGTGTCTTTAAGGAAGGAGACAGATGAAGGGCTATTGATTCAAATTGGTGAACAGATGAACCAAATTGGCTTCCTTCAAGAAACCCTAGACCAGGTAAGACAACACTAGCAAGCTGCTAGACATGCTAGACAAGTAGGCATGCTTTCATATGCACAAACATTGGAGATAAATCATTTATATTAGAACGTATCAGATATAAATAAATAGAATTATTCATTGTTTGAGAGTTGTGAAAAACACCAGGCTAAAGTCTGAATCAATCACATTCCTATTTCAAAGGTATTGTCACTCAATAACTTTGGATCTAATTTGTATGTTTAGTCTAAAATTATTGTTTGTAAACATTATTGTGGAAAGGCATTTCTGTGTATCAAAATTAGCAACAACTGCAGTTGGGTTCGGATAGTTTTGGATTGGTTGGATTGATTAAAGTGAATTTTGATTTTGTAAATAATAGTTTGGTTGTTTATGTGTTTGTATTCATCAGTGGTACTCTTGTATTTACAGAAATCATCTGAGATAACAGCAATACAGCAAGATAGAGCCAATCTTAAAGATCAATACAGAAGAGAAATTCTTAATCTGCAACAAGATCTACGGACTACATATAAACAGCACCAGAGAGAAGTAACCCTTCAATCCCCTCTTCTTTCACCACTTAAAGTATTCTATATACATCATACATTAATCATTGTGTATGTTTTGAATCAATTTACATATTTCCATACACTCTACTCTACCCTACTCACAGCTGATAGTGATTTGATGTCTACACCTTACATTAATCATTTTGTAGTCTTGAATTAGTTTCCAGGGCCCAATTTCATAGAGCCGCTTAAGCAGAAGATAGTACTTAAAAAATTCTACTAAACAAGTGTAAGCAGGATACCTTTCACATATTGTACATGGGACATACTATTTTGGCTGGTAACCTTATTCTGGTAAGCATAATTTTGTTGTGCTTAGCTACTTGTTGTGCTTAAGCAGCTCAATGAAATTTGGCCCTGGTTTCTGTACTCCATACACACTCTACTCTACCCTACTCACAGCTGATGCTGATTTTATGGCTACACCAATACATTAATCAATTTGTATTTCTTGAACCAATTTCCAGGTTTCTGAACTCCATACACTCTATGAACAGAATAATTATGAACCTCATTATAAGAGAGCTTTGGCCACCATTACAGAACTCAAGACAGAGGTCAAGGCTTATAGAGACCTCAAAGATACACTAGACAAAGCAGCTGAGGTACAGGTAAGATATAAACATATGACACCATCTTTATTAAGTTCCCTGATCACTATGACTACAGTCATGACAGTCCTGAATCTGATAAATTAGTCCTGGTTCTGATAAATTTGTCCTGATTCTGATAAATTAGTCCTGATTCTGATAAATTAGTCCTGATTCTGATAAATTTGTCCTGATTCTGATAAATTTGCCCCGATTCTGATAAATTTGTCCCGATTCTGATAATGTAGAGGGCGCTTTCATTGCTGCCGTCTCACATTATAACTGCTCCAGTAAAGTCTATTTTTGTCATGGAATGTCAGATATATTTAATTAAGACCCATGATTGTCATGCCTTCTTGCATTGTTCACAATAACAGTTTACTGAAAAACACTTGTAATCCATTTGCATTTCAAATTGTATAGGCACAGTTAGGATGCATTGAAGAGGCCTACAGTCTGGTAAATGCCTTATTTACAAGGACAATGGAGAAGAAAGATCAACTTGAAATGCAGGTATTATAACTGTTCATTGTCATGATCTATTACCCAATAATCTACGACCAACCTCTGCCAGTTATCAAGTGAGTCCTTGAATACAAAAAAAATCTTGGCCGAAATTTGCTTTGGTTGGACTAGGTTGGCTACAATTCTCTGATCCAATCGTTGATCTGATCAAATCATTTGGTTCAGTCCAATTCTCTCACAATCGTTTGATTCAATTCAATTCTCCAATCCAATCGTTTGATTCAATCCAATTCTCTGATCCAATCATTTGCTTCAATCCAATTCTCTGATCCAATTATTAATTTGATCAAATCCAATTCTCTGATTTAATCCAATCCAATTCTCTGATCCAATCATTTGATTCAATCCAATTCTCTAGTCAAATCATTTTATCCAATCCCATTCTCTGATCTAATCCAATTCTCTGACCCAATCATTTAATCCAATCAAATTCTCTGATCTAATCATTTGATTCAATCCAATTATTTATTAAAATTCAATTCTCTGATTCAATCATTTAATCAATCCAATTCTCTGATCCAACCATTTGATCCAATCCAACTCTCTGATCCAATTATTTGATCAAATCCAATCCTCTGATCCAATCATTTAATCCAATCCAATTCTCTGATCCAATCATTTGATTTAATCCAATTCTATAATCCAATTATTTAATCCAATCCAATTCTCTGATCCAATCATTTGATCTAATCCAATTCTCTGAGCCAATCATTTATATTAGTGCTTGATTGTATGAATCTATTATAAGATCTAACTAGTTATATTGTGCACTTCAGCACTCTGAGATGGTTAATCAAATGAAGGAAACCAATGCTGAGAATAAGCAGTTGCAACTGCAGCTGGCTGCAGCTCAGGAACAGCAGCAACAACTTCAAACTGAGTTGGATGACACCATCAAGGCTGAGGAGAATGCCCTTGAAGTTCAAGGTCAGCTTATGAAGGATCTAGACACAAGCTCACACGCCATGGCAGAGGTGAAAGAAGAGCTTCATGTAACAAAACTTGGTAAATACTCATTAAGAGTTACAATTATCAGGGTAATTTAGTCATCTTAGTCAACTTGAAGTGTCATCTTAGTCAACTGCTTGTACTGACTTAGTCATCTTAGTCAACTTCATGTGTTGACTTAGTTATCTTAGTCAACTGCATCTGTTGACTTAGTCATCTTAGACGACTGCATATGTTGACTTGATCATCTTAGTCAACTGCATGTGTTGACTTGATCATCTTAGTCAACTGCATGTGTTGACTTAGTCAAGTGCATGTGTTGACTTAGTCATCTCAGTCAACTGCATGTGTCAACTTCATAGTCATATGCATGAGTAATTGATTACTGGGTTGAGGGAATCGAACTGAGTATCTGTTTTGAATAGTAATGGCAAATATTTCAATGTTTCAGAATAACCCAACTTATCCTTGTCAACCTGATTTTCAGCTGTACGTTGCCCTGCAGGGCCTTTAAGAAATAAATATATAAATTTTTATTTTCATCAATCTTGCCATCTCCAAATTTCTTTATTAAGTGGTTTTTCCTTTTAAAATGCATTAGAGAGAAATACAATTTTCAATTTACTTGTCCCTTTCCCTACCAATCATGTCTTTTGTTTATCTTTTCAATTTCACTCTTTACTCTTCAGAGTTGTTTGGTTTCAAAGATGACTTTACATCCCTAAAGGTCAGATATGACGACCTCCAAAAACAGAGTGTGAGTCACTTCTTGTCAGAGACCTCCATGGAGGCTGCCCTCGCTGTCCAAGGCAAACAGTGGCAAGATGCAATGACCGGTATGGAAGAATCACACTCCAAATATGAAAAGGAAATTCAAAATCTTACCCTCGAAAACACAAGACTCTTAGCAGAAGTTACTATGTTAACTCATCAGCTCAGCATTAACAAGAGCCATATCTCTAATCTGGAGTCTGAGAAAGAGATATCTGAAGAAACATTACAGAGACTGATGAAGGAGTTAGATTCATTAAAGACTGAACAAGAGTCAAACCGAGAAGCCAAAAATGAGGCTAAGAGACTTGCAGGACATGTTCAGGTTAGTTCGTCTTTTCTTTTTGGTTGTTTCTTAAGAGTTAGACTTTGTGTCTTTGCATAGTCTGTCAGAAGTATTTGAAGAATTACTTCTTGCTAATGCATTTGTGTATAAAATTCTAACAATTCCTCTTTTTATTGTTATACAAAATTGTCTCAAATTAGTTTGTTTTGGGTTTATTTTTGTTGTTTTGGTGATTAATCTGTTTTAGGGGGGAGGGGGTGGTTCTTTGTTTTTCAATTCCAGCAAAAAGTCGCACAATATTGCAGGGAGGATAAATACACAGTAAACTTTATTTTCAGGCTGGAATTAAACGGAGGCCCTGGCCTCTGTTGGCCTTGTTGCTCCTTCAAAAGTTTTCCATAGACTTTTAAAGATTTTGCAATGGAAGTGACCTTTCAAAACAAATGACAATGCCCTTGCCCTCTCAAAGATGAAATTGCAGCTGCTTTTTGGAAAAAGACATTATCTTTGCAGAAAAATATTAATAGGTTGTAAATATGAGTGACACTTGTTTCTCCTACACAGACTCTCCGCCAGCAGTTCAAGGAGAACATTGAGTTTCTAGAGGAAGAAAGGGGATCATTGGTTGAGTCAGCTCACGAGGCTGAAGAGCAACTCAAGATCAAAACACTGGAATTATCTCGTCTCAAGGTGGCACTCTACAACGCTGAGGAGACAAACTCAAAATGGAAAAGTGCTGCTGAAAATCTCAGGTTAAACAGGGAACTCATTTGATTGTGATTCATGTTCATGTTGCTGGTTTGAAGTATTTACTATCCCTCCCATTAAGCTTCTAATCTCTTTCTGTGAGAAGCTACAGGTTTACATTTATAGTTGATGATTTCTGGCCTTGATACAATTTTAATCCAATGTGAAAGTTTACCATATTTACAACCTGATCTCTTTCCGTATATAGTGAGAAGCTACAGATTTACATTTATAGTTGTTGATTCCTGGCCTTGATACAATTTGAATACAATGTGAACAACCTGATCTCTTTCTGTATACAGTGAGAAGCTACAGATTTACATTTATAGTTGTTGATTCCTGGCCTTGATACAATTTGAATACAATGTGAACAACCTGATCTCTTTCCGTATACAGTGAGAAGCTACAGATTTACCAGAGTGAATTGGACAACACTAAGGCCCATGCCCACTGGATGATAATCAACCAAGTGACTGAGATAAGAGAAGCTGGAGAAGGCTTGGCTTGTCTTGTCAGTAGAATGCAGAACATCTACTCTTACCTCAATATCAACTCTGGTCACCAAGAGGTATGATAAAGAGGACTTCAATAACAGTCCGAGACTCTTCTTTTTTACCATTGTATTTTATCCTCAAGTTAAACTTGTAGATCTGTTTCATTGTTAGATTTGATTAGAGGTCCCAAATGGTTCATCCACTGCTTCTTGAGAGAGTTCATATCATCTGGATGCTATACTTATTTTGATCTACTGGTTCTAGGAAAAGGTTTAAAATGCTTTCCTTTAAGAAAAAACGTTGTTATTTCTTCTAAAGGTTACTGTCGGTCATTCTAAAGACACTCAGCAAATTTCGATGCCCAAAGCCACAACAAATAAGGCCAAGGCCAAAAACGAACCAAGACCATCCCACGGGTCTGGATCTCTTGTGGCATCCATTCTCAGTGCTGTCCAGTCTAAAGACAGTCAAACAGATGCTACAATGTCAACAGACAAACGTTCCACTGAAGACAACCCACGATCACGTACTCCAAGCCCCTTAGATAGGAGGCTAACCATTGGTGGATCAGCTAGTAGTGCATTCTCTGCAGTGCAGACGTCCACCAATCAGGATGCTGCTACTATTGACGTTTCTCTACCAGAAAAAGGAAGACAGAGTAGTGATGACAACATGCTATTGGGTGATCAGGTTGATCAAGTAAAAGAGCATTTTGGAAAGCTGTTACAGTTGTTGATGACAAGGATCGAGGAATTGGAGTCATCAGTACAGCACCTTGAAAACGAGAAGTAGGTTCAAACATTGTCCTTCCGTAGTTCTTAATCTCTGTTGTCACATGTGAATATCTGTCTTAATAAGATACATGGTTTATTTTAAGTGATCATCACAACAAACTGACAGTGCAGGGCAATAATCTTAAAGATTACTCAGTATAAAATTGGTGCTGATGCTCATTCTCTTGAGAATTTTGTTTGTCATCTTTGGTGTTTTTTTTATTTATTTGTAAAAAAAATTAATCTGACTAGTTTTCTCTTTCCTTTAGCAATGAAAATCCTTTGCAGTCTTATGAGATGCTTTCACTTTTTAGTTTTTCAATCATTTCTGCCAGATATTGATTCCTCTTTTAATTCAGTTTTAATGAAAAGGCATGTCCAAAACTTTTTTTAAAAAGCAAATCAGTCAGTTTCCCTTTCTGGTATTCCTGTTTAAAAAATGCATAAGTATTATCATAGAGCTTTATCCAAGTTAAACATTTTCTTGAAACAGGACCCAGTTGAATGCTGAGCTTCTCAAAGCTAAGAAGCAACATGACCATGAGGCATGCCTCATCCGTGAGCAGCTTCGTGAATCTGAGATGCAAGAGCGACGACTACGACAAGAAGTGTCTAATGGTAAGACATCACTGTGCGAGCTAGAGCAGGCACTGCAATATTCACAACAGCGTTTACAAGAGATGGCTGATAACCTTGGGAGATTCTCTGATCAGAAGTCAACAATTGAGGTAGGATCTTAGAAGTAGGGAGAATCATAGGAAAGAAATGATGCAGGCAAACTATTTGAAATCTAGAATGGTGAAAGCTGACTTTGTAGATACACTGTGAATAACAACTATCTGGAAATAGGCTGGGATAGGAAAAAGAACAGCTGCCCTAATTTCATTGCTTTCTTCTTTTTATTGTTTTCATTTTTTACTTTAAGAGCATATATAATTGGAATTTACTTTGAAATGGGGTTTTTTCCCAAAGATTTCTCACAAGATTTGTTGTATTCCTTTTCCTATATTTTACAGAAGCTCCAAAGTGAATCCGTCAAGCTAAACGGCAGTCTCAGACTTGCCCACAGGGAGAAAGCCCTCTTGCAAGAACAGCTGGACTCCATCCTAACTGGCTCTTCTCAATCCAGCAGTGAAGGAGCAGAATGTGGGAAAGTACTACCACAGGAAACAGTTCCCAACAGCAAGCTCATAAAAGAAAACATCGGTCTTAAGAAAGATGTAAGTTGACATTTATCAAATTTGTTAAATAGTAAAAAATGAAAATGCAAAATATTAAGATGGTAAATACTTTGTGGTCTACTTTATTGATGTGCACTTCCATTTTTTTTCTTTTCTTTTTTCTATTCTATTGTTCTCAACCTTTTTCATTCAATACATATGTGTTGTAGCTTAATCTAATGTCTTTGTAGCTTAACCTAATGTCTTCTTTGTACACATCTTGTTCTTTAAAGTTTGTTTATAATCTGAAATGCATGAATTGACTTAGATTGGAAAATGAGGTATGTTAAGTTACTTTATTTGAATATTTGATTTGACAGATGGAGAAGCTACGACTTCGTTTAATTGAGCGTAGAGATCACTATGAGGCACTGAACACCAGAGCAACACGACATGTGAGTAGAAGGTTCACATTGAAGTACTTGTCAATTAGTGCTAAGCTAACCACCCTTTATTCTGCATCTCAGTTTAGTTTAGTAAATATGTACCTGGCCCCATTATCAAGCATTATTGAATGGTTTCGCTATAAATGATTGAATCCATCCAATTCAGGTAAAACTAGAGTTAGACTGAAGATGATCAGATCTTGGTTAGTTAAAGCTTTGCCTAACAGTCTACAATTCTTTTATATATATCTCCATATGAAGTGCTGATATTCTGACAATTACCCATAAAGTAAATCGTAACTTTCTAATGTTTTGCAACGTACATACATGTACAATGTATATTTTCAACAGGAAGGAGGGAATTTGTCACATTATATTAAACTGTATTTCCATTTCTTTCTTTTCAGGTTCGAGTGTTGGAAGAAAACTGGCATAAAGCTGATGCTGAAGTATACCGTCTGGATGAACTCTTCGATCAGTGCAAACAAGTACTTGCATTTTTTTTTTTTTTTATATGATTAAATTAACGGGAGAAGCATAAAAAATACATGATATTCTACCTACTTTAATCTGATTTTCAATTTTTAACCCCAGATAATCGGTAAGATTATAATATCAAAGCCGATAGCATTAGGTGAGCCCTTGTACTAAATTCAATAGGATTTACCCAGTCCCCCTGGTCAAATAAAGATGTTGAATTAAATCATTGTTAGTGTAGTAGTGATATATAGCTAACATGTCTTTTCTGATTCTTTACAGTTGATAGAACAAGTTCCTACATCAAGTAATGAGAATCCACACATTGAAACATTGAGGGAGCTATTCACATGAAAGTGTCTACACAGCCATGTCATACTTCAAAATTAAGTTAGGTTTGGGAGTGTTTTACTTTGTTTCCGCAATTTCTGTTGAATTGTTATTTTTGAGATAGTATGCACATTCTAAACCTGATATTCATCCCAACTTTAGTTTGGTTAATTTGGGACAGGCCAGTGCTGGAGGAATCCCACACCCATAAAAATAATTAAATTAATGAATTGTTCTACAACTGAATTAAATGTAGCCTTAGCTTTTAATGTACAAAAATTAGAGTAGCTGTGGACAAATCATTTGAGTTGTATAAAGACTTTTAAAAATTGTTTCCAAATGTGAGACTTGTTTATGTGTTGTAGAAGGTTTTGTTGTCATCAAAGGTTTGAGTGAACAGATAATCAGAGGTTCCAGGTATATCCCAATATGGAACATGTTAAGTTTAGAAATCTGTGGACAGTTTTACTGGCCTTTAACCAATGTTTTGAAAGTGTTTTCATGTAAATCAGTTTTACTTGTAATAGTTTTCACTGTAATCCATTTTCTTTTTCTGTACATGTAGACGTTATTTATTATCAACAAATTTTGAAAGGTAATGTTACAGCAAATGAGTTTTGGTTTACACTTGGCAAACACATATTAAATATCAGTCTATATCATTTTTATAGTAAGACGTTCTGGTGATGATACAAACAAGGAATTTGGCAAACAGAGTATGCCATGAGAAATTGTTTGGGCTTAGGGCCATTGAAATATAGGTAGATTAACAAACAATGGCAGCCATTTTAAAAAATTTGAAATTGCTACCTATAATTTTTCAAAATTCAAGTCTGCGATGGCTTTAGAGCCAAATATCTTTCTCATAACATACTTTGACTGTATGACGTATTCCATGCTTGTATAACCAAATTCACAATTCCCCTCAATATTTGTATATATTAGTTGTACCTCATAAACCAAAGAAAACCAATAATACTTATTTCAGCATCTGTAATGTAATGTTAACATTCTGGCAATTCAAAAATGACAAAATTCGGTCCGGATTTTTTTCCATAACAACTTCAGGGAAAACAATTGTATTAAAAAATCTGCAAAATTAGCCACTTATGATATCTATAGATAAGTAACGTATCATCAACATTTATTTCACAACCAGTGAAAGAGAGACAATCCAAATGATGTCAACAACCCCCCCCCCCCCCCATATAACTCCCTTGTGGTAACACAAACAATAAACCATACTCAAACTGCCAAACATTTGTGTGATAAACGAGTGTTTTATTGAGATATATTTTAGTTAAATTGCCCAAAAAAAATTGTTTTGTCAATTAATAATCAATAGGATGCTTCAGGCTACAATCTGAGGATTGAGATTTGCCAAATAAGGATGACATCAGAATATGACAGAGTACTAAATATAAGCATTTTGGGCTAGGAAGGATTGGTTTGCAACAAACAATCTTAAAACTGAACTAGTCATATGCAATTAATATACCTAATACAAGTCACTTCATCCAAAACTAAGCTTGGCTGAATAATTGCTTCGTACAAAGTTAATAATCAAAAGGTTTTTCATGCTTTACTTACATGCATTTGTTTCATGCAAGCCATTAAGATGTTTGTTACACTACACATAAGGAATTTTTTTAAACAACATATTTTACACAAAGATTTAGTACATAAACGTCCCCACTGTAAAGGTTTAAGGGGGAAAAGTTAAAGGAAAAAATAGGAACTTTTTAAGCAAATGTTACAAACTAATTTAAAGTAATCTTGATAAAGAGAATGGTTTCTGGACAACTTCAGAGAATTTGCCTTAAAAGGGTCTGTATACGTTTGGTAATTGGAACCCACTGTTTCAATCCTATATAGTTGTAGATATATACCATAAAACTAAATTGAAAATTTCACTTCAAAAGGTGGTAGCGTTTTTGCCGAAAATCTGGAATACACAAGCTGAGAAATGTTACTCTCAGTAACGTTTCTCAGATTCAAATTTTTGGGGATAAAAAGTGATATCTTTTTCCAGAACCACAGTAATTCGAAGTGAACAGTTTCTAAAAATGCATTATACTATCCAAAGCTGCTGTACTTCTTACCAAGTAAGTTTTTATTGCCAAACGTATACAGACTTTAACAGTGATGTACTCGGTTAAAAACGTTTGTTTCAACTATCCACATAAAATCAAAGGTTTAATTTGGATAAGAAACGATCACATAAACCTTACTTTATCATCCCTCGTCTTCACCTTGGTACCCATTGTAATGTCACAAAAAGTTTCAAAATAGAAATTCTAACAAAAAAATATTGATATATTCTCCAAAGGAACTGCAGAGGCACCTTTGAAATATTGCCTCTTACTTCAGTAGACTTCAGTTCCTATTACTTCAGAAGACATTAGTAAATTTGAAAATACAACTAACACTAAATCATGCCCGTTCTTAAGAGTCATTCATTGTCTACTAAATGTCTGTAAAGAGAAAACAGTCACATTTTAAGTAGACAATCACATCTCTTTATGAATTTGAAATAATACTTTTAAATTCAACCAAACTAGCCATTGTAAAAAATATATATTTATGTGTCATCAATGGCCCTGTACTCATTGACAATTAATGTACTCATCAATCCAATAAGTTATAGAAGAAAAGCCATTCTATGATAAACTCAAGATGTTTGATGCTATCCTTGGTTTAGTAATCCAACTTCTTCTCTCTCTCCAGGATGGAAATGATGCATATGTTCCTGAAACCTGAAAATACATGTACATTGTAGCCAAATGAACCAAGAATTACAATGACAATGAAAAGTTATCATACAATCTGGAGAGGCTTGTGATACATGTAGAACCTCTTTGAAGAGTTAACATTACTGTAGAAGAACCAGTAGTCTAACAACATAGCACTTTGTTCTGTAGGCTCTGGTTGTCTTCAGAAGACTGCATATTTCATTGTGCTTCCACAAACTTCTCTAGATAAAAGCTTCTTAAAAGCAATCAGGGTAATTATAAATGGAATACATTGCATTCTATCAGCATGAGCAAATTCTTAATAAGTAAAATACAAGACTTATATTACAAGAAACCCTCTTATCGCCATTCCTTGGCCCATTTCAGATGCTCTTCACACAAGCTACTAATTGATATAGGAAGGTATATTGGGTTAGACCCAAGCCAAATAATTTGCCATCATTGTCACCTTGATGTTGAAATGGAAATCCATTTTCTCCTAGATTGCTCAATATAAATATCTTAGGACTATTATATTGGACTATATTATTAATCAATATAACGAATTTGAATTCCTTGGGAGGGAATATAGATTTAAGTTTTTTATGGACCATCCCGATAAAGCTATTATTAACTGCGTTGCCAAACATATCTTGTTATTTACTGTTTTCAAAGAAAATCAAACTGTTAACACTATTTAGATGTAACTCTCCCCAGGGATAACCCTGGAGAGGGCTACATCTTTATTGGGTTTGTTCCAGTTTCAGAATAAAATAAAATACAATACAATTATTATTTGTTGTGTTTGTGGATATGTACTTACTTTGCAAAACATTCAGTAGCAGAATCTCGTTTACAGGCAGATGTGTATGCCATCTTGTACAACACCAAGAATACCAACATATGTAGAATCATAACATACATGAAGGCTATCATACGAGCAATCTTATTGGCTAGCACAAGACGTCCCTGAAATAAAAATGTACAGTTTAACATTGATCTGATATTTTGTATCAATGGTCAATGTTAAAGATACCTCAATGGTTAAGATACATTACTTTTCTTTGTACAACATTAATCTTTTCATTTGAGGTAGAACATGTAGAAGAGGCAAAAGGGATGTGACATCACAGCTGGATAACACAGTCTCTGAAGGCCTCCTTTCAGTGTTGATACTGTGGCTAACTGACTGTTGGATAACACCGTCTCTGAAGGCCTCCTTTCAGTGTTGATACTGTGGCTAACTGACTGTTGGATAACACCGTCTCTGAAGGCCTCCTTTCAGTGTTGATACTGTGGCTAACTGACTGTTGGATAACACCGTCTCTGAAGGCCTCCTTTCAGTGTTGATACTGTGGCTAACTGACTGTTGGATAACACCGTCTCTGAAGGCCTCCTTTCAGTGTTGATACTGTGGCTTACTGACTGCTGGATAACACCGTCTCTGAAGGCCTCATTTCATTGTTGATACTGTGGCTTACTGACTGCTGGATAACACCGTCTCTGAAGGCCTCCTTTCAGTGTTGATACTGTGGCTAACTGACTGTTGGATAACACCGTCTCTGAAGGCCTCCTTTCAGTGTTGATACTGTGGCTAACTGACTGCTGGATAACACCGTCTCTGAAGGCCTCCTTTCAGTGTTGATACTGTGGCTTACTGACTGCTGGATAACACCGTCTCTGAAGGCCTCCTTTCAGTGTTGATACTGTGGCTAACTGACTGTTAGATAACAACGTCTCTGAAGGCCTCCTTTCAGTGTTGATACTGTGGCTAACTGACTGCTGGATAACACCGTCTCTGAAGGCCTCCTTTCAGTGTTGATACTGTGGCTAACTGACTGCTGGATAACACCGTCTCTGAAGGCCTCCTTTCAGTGTTGATACTGTGGCTAACTGACTGTTGGATAACACCGTCTCTGAAGGCCTCCTTTCAGTGTTGATACTGTGGCTAACTGACTGCTGGATAACACCGTCTCTGAAGGCCTCCTTTCAGTGTTGATACTGTGGCTAACTGACTGTTGGATAACACCGTCTCTGAAGGCCTCCTTTCAGTGTTGATACTGTGGCTAACTGACTGCTGGATAACACCGTCTCTGAAGGCCTCCTTTCAGTGTTGATACTGTGGCTAACTGACTGTTGGATAACACCGTCTCTGAAGGCCTCCTTTCAGTGTTGATACTGTGGCTAACTGACTGCTGGATAACACCGTCTCTGAAGGCCTCCTTTCAGTGTTGATACTGTGGCTAACTGACTGCTGGATAACACCGTCTCTGAAGGCCTCCTTTCAGTGTTGATACTGTGGCTAACTGACTGCTGGATAACACCGTCTCTGAAGGCCTCCTTTCAGTGTTGATACTGTGGCTAACTGACTGCTGGATAACACCGTCTCTGAAGGCCTCCTTTCAGTGTTGATACTGTGGCTAACTGACTGTTGGATAACACCGTCTCTGAAGGCCTCCTTTCAGTGTTGATACTGTGGCTAACTGACTGTTGGATAACACCGTCTCTGAAGGCCTCCTTTCAGTGTTGATACTGTGGCTAACTGACTGCTGGATAACACCGTCTCTGAAGGCCTCCTTTCAGTGTTGATACTGTGGCTAACTGACTGTTGGATAACACCGTCTCTGAAGGCCTCCTTTCAGTGTTGATACTGTGGTTAACTGACTGCTGGATAACACCGTTCAGTGTTGATACTGTGGCTAACTGACTGCTGGATAACACCGCGTCTCTGCCTAGGCCTTCTGAAGGCCTCCTTTCAGTGTTGATACTGTGGCTAACTGACTGCTGGATAACACCGTCTCTGAAGGCCTCCTTTCAGTGTTGATACTGTGGCTAACTGACTGCTGGATAACACCGTCTCTGAAGGCCTCCTTTCAGTGTTGATACTGTGGCTAACTGACTGTTGGATAACACCGTCTCTGAAGGCCTCCTTTCAGTGTTGATACTGTGGCTAACTGACTGCTGGATAACACCGCAGTGTTGATACTGTGGCTAACTGACTGGGATAACATCCGCTCTGTTCAGTGTTGATACTGTGGCTAACTGACTGTTGGATAACACCGTCTCTGAAGGCCTCCTTTCAGTGTTGATACTGTGGCTAACTGACTGTTGGATAACACCGTCTCTGAAGGCCTCCTTTCAGTGTTGATACTGTGGCTAACTGACTGCTGGATAACACCGTCTCTGAAGGCCTCCTTTCAGTGTTGATACTGTGGCTAACTGACTGTTGGATAACACCGTCTCTGAAGGCCTCCTTTCAGTGTTGATACTGTGGCTAACTGACTGTTGGATAACACCGTCTCTGAAGGCCTCCTTTCAGTGTTGATACTGTGGCTAACTGACTGCTGGATAACACCGTCTCTGAAGGCCTCCTTTCAGTGTTGATACTGTGGCTAACTGACTGCTGGATAACACCGTCTCTGAAGGCCTCCTTTCAGTGTTGATACTGTGGCTAACTGACTGCTGGATAACACCGTCTCTGAAGGCCTCCTTTCAGTGTTGATACTGTGGCTAACTGACTGCTGGATAACACCGTCTCTGAAGGCCTCCTTTCAGTGTTGATACTGTGGCTAACTGACTGTTGGATAACACCGTCTCTGAAGGCCTCCTTTCAGTGTTGATACTGTGGCTAACTGACTGTTGGATAACACCGTCTCTGAAGGCCTCCTTTCAGTGTTGATACTGTGGCTAACTGACTGTTGGATAACACCGTCTCTGAAGGCCTCCTTTCAGTGTTGATACTGTGGCTAACTGACTGCTGGATAACACCGTCTCTGAAGGCCTCCTTTCAGTGTTGATACTGTGGCTAACTGACTGTTGGATAACACCGTCTCTGAAGGCCTCCTTTCAGTGTTGATACTGTGGCTAACTGACTGCTGGATAACACCGTCTCTGAAGGCCTCCTTTCAGTGTTGATACTGTGGCTAACTGACTGTTGGATAACACCGTCTCTGAAGGCCTCCTTTCAGTGTTGATACTGTGGCTAACTGACTGTTGGATAACACCGCCTCTGAAGGCCTCCTTTCAGTGTTGATACTGTGGCTAACTGACTGTTGGATAACACCGTCTCTGAAGGCCTCCTTTCAGTGTTGATACTGTGGCTAACTGACTGCTGGATAACACCGTCTCTGAAGGCCTCCTTTCAGTGTTGATACTGTGGCTAACTGACTGTTGGATAACACCGTCTCTGAAGGCCTCCTTTCAGTGTTGATACTGTGGCTAACTGACTGCTGGATAACACCGTCTCTGAAGGCCTCCTTTCAGTGTTGATACTGTGGCTAACTGACTGCTGGATAACACCGTCTCTGAAGGCCTCCTTTCAGTGTTGATACTGTGGCTAACTGACTGTTGGATAACACCGTCTCTGAAGGCCTCCTTTCAGTGTTGATACTGTGGCTAACTGACTGCTGGATAACACCGTCTCTGAAGGCCTCCTTTCAGTGTTGATACTGTGGCTAACTGACTGCTGGATAACACCGTCTCTGAAGGCCTCCTTTCAGTGTTGATACTGTGGCTAACTGACTGCTGGATAACACCGTCTCTGAAGGCCTCCTTTCAGTGTTGATACTGTGGCTAACTGACTGCTGGATAACACCGTCTCTGAAGGCCTCCTTTCAGTGTTGATACTGTGGCTAACTGACTGCTGGATAACACCGTCTCTGAAGGCCTCCTTTCAGTGTTGATACTGTGGCTAACTGACTGCTGGATAACACCGTCTCTGAAGGCCTCCTTTCAGTGTTGATACTGTGGCTAACTGACTGCTGGATAACACCGTCTCTGAAGGCCTCCTTTCAGTGTTGATACTGTGGCTAACTGACTGTTGGATAACACCATCTCTGAAGGCCTCCTTTCAGTGTTGATACTGCGGCTAACTGACTGTTGGATAACACCATCTTTGACGGCCTCCTTTCAGTGTTGATACTGTGGCTAACTGACTGTTGGATAACACCGTCTCTGAAGGCCTCCTTTCAGTGTTGATACTGTGGCTAACTGACTGCTGGATAACACCGTCTTTGAAGGCCTCCTTTCAGTGTTGATACTGTGGCTAACTGACTGTTGGATAACACCGTCTCTGAAGGCCTCCTTTCAGTGTTGATACTGTGGCTAACTGACTGCTGGATAACACCGTCTCTGAAGGCCTCCTTTCAGTGTTGATACTGTGGCTAACTGACTGCTGGATAACACCGTCTCTGAAGGCCTCCTTTCAGTGTTGATACTGTGGCTAACTGACTGTTGGATAACACCGTCTCTGAAGGCCTCCTTTCAGTGTTGATACTGTGGCTAACTGACTGTTGGATAACACCGTCTCTGAAGGCCTCCTTTCAGTGTTGATACTGTGGTTAACTGACTGCTGGATAACACCGTCTCTGAAGGCCTCCTTTCAGTGTTGATACTGTGGCTAACTGACTGTTGGATAACACCGTCTCTGACGGCCTCCTTTCAGTGTTGATACTGTGGCTAACTGACTGTTGGATAACACCGTCTCTGAAGGCCTCCTTTCAGTGTTGATACTGTGGCTAACTGACTGTTGGATAACACCGTCTCTGAAGGCCTCCTTTCAGTGTTGATACTGTGGCTAACTGACTGTTGGATAACACCGTCTCTGAAGGCCTCCTTTCAGTGTTGATACTGTGGCTAACTGACTGTTGGATAACACCATCTCTGAAGGCCTCCTTTCAGTGTTGATACTGCGGCTAACTGACTGTTGGATAACACCGTCTCTGAAGGCCTCCTTTCAGTGTTGATACTGTGGCTAACTGACTGTTGGATAACACCGTCTCTGAAGGCCTCCTTTCAGTGTTGATACTGTGGCTAACTGACTGTTGGATAACACCGTCTCTGAAGGCCTCCTTTCAGTGTTGATACTGTGGCTAACTGACTGTTGGATAACACCGTCTCTGAAGGCCTCCTTTCAGTGTTGATACTGTGGCTAACTGACTGTTGGATAACACCGTCTCTGAAGGCCTCCTTTCAGTGTTGATACTGTGGCTAACTGACTGCTGGATTGGACTCAATTTCCATGAACAGAAGTGTCAACTTAACGAAGACAAGCCCCCCCCCCCCAACTACAAAAAGCCATACTCATCTGGTAGTGACAGCCTATGTCCAGCTTCAATTAAGGTAAAATGTTTGCTAAAAATAGGAATACTGAAAATTGTTTTGGTAAATGTCTTCATGAAGATGATCTAATTGACCTACCATGCCGAGTGTTGCTTTATCAAATGGACTGAGATTCATGTATTTGCGCTGTTTTTCTTTACGGCTGAATGAGTTGAATGGATCTAGACGTTGTTCATACTGTGTAGAATATCTACTCTCTGTATCATCAGCACCACTAGAACCCTAAAGAGGAACAAGAATTCATGTATGCTCAGTAAGTTTTAATTGCACTTATTAATTTTACAGGTAAAAACAGTACAATATTATTAAACAAAAGGCAAGAGATATAACAAAATAAATTAATTTATTAAAATATGATATACATTCTAAAGACAGGACAATGGCACACCCGAAGGATTTCCAAATGCCATAGACAAAAAAATCCAAAAGCCACAGCATCACATAAAAAAACAAGAACAAATTTACACAAATTGTTTAACCACAAAATGCAAGTTTAGGTGATTGGAAAGCTTATTTTCGAAATTTTGAATAAATTTCACATCATTTTGCCTAACGAGATCAAATTTGCAAAAATTGTGAAACTAAAGAAAAAACATGAAAGGCGATGTTTCTTTCCCAAACCTGTTCATCCCTTTAATTAAAGACCAGCTGGGTACAAATGACAGGAATAGTTTAATTTTAATCAACAACTTTTAGTCATACGAAGTTGTTAGGCATTATAAACAAAACCTCATCCATCCAATCAATTATGCACAAACCTTGTTGTTCTTATAACTCTGAAGAAAACGAATCTTCTCATAAAGTTTGACGTTATCAGAGCGTAGTTTGTCCGCCTCTTCTTTAAGAACAGTCACTTGCTGTTGATGTTGACGATTCTCCTAAAAAAGGGCACATGTTTAAGATGAATTAAACCAAGAAGCAAAATGAAAACTAAATAACTTCTACCTTGTTATTAGTGCATCAAGATGAATTAAACCAAGAAGCAAAATGAGAACTAACTTCAACCTTGTTATTAGTGCATCAAGATGAATTAAACCAGAAAAGGATCTTCAGGAAATATCAGACACTTATATCCATTTACATCCTAGTTAACAAAAAATAAAAATCCAAAAAGCAGGGATATACAGTTTTAGCTAAAATCTACACTAAACATGTTTTCAAAGATTTTAGTCTTGATATTACCATTTCCAATTCTTGGTTACGAAGTCTAAAGCGTTCTCTCTGACTGGAGATAATGGGTAGCAATGACTCAGCAGCTCCCTGACTACCATCGCTTGATGATGATTTGACTGCAAAAAAACACACATGAAAATGTCACAACTTCAGAACTTGACAAAAAGACTCAATGTCATCTGATGGTCGATTGTAATGTGAGATGATGTTATTATACAGAGGTTTATTAAGAGCTGACTGACCTAATGTTGAGGTTTCTCTGACAGCCTCTGCAGCAAATCCAGCCTCAGTGGTAGATGGAGTTGCTTGGCCCTGGAGACGCAAACAGCACACCAATTTATTGTTAGTTATTGAAAGCATTTCTTTGTGTGTGTGAGCGTGTCAATCCATTCAAACCGAGAACTTTAACAAAAGGGATCCGGGTGTTTGACAGAGCGAGGACGTCCTCGCTTCGTTTTCGTGTACAAACCCAATGGGGACGTCGCTAAAAAAAATTATGTCCAAACAATGGGAGAACAAAGAGAAGTCCTCGGTAAGCGGAATTTACAAACATGTGTGTGTGTGTGTGTGTGTTCATACAACTGGAACTTTCCCAACCTGTAGAGCAAGGGTTGGACCTATCATAAACTGATTTTCTGATTTGATACTCAACCGAATCCATAGAGTTATATCTAAGAACTAGAGGGAGCACTCACTGTATCAAGAATGTAACTCCACTGACCCGCCATGGGCCTAAATCCCTGGGTAAATTGCACACGAATATCAACTTTGAAAATGTTTGTTGTGTAAACTGAGGAGTGAACAGTGTAATATGATTGGTCAGAACCATTGTCTCAATGGGAAGAAATACTTCTTCCCGGATCTTGTTGCATGGTTTTGTACACCCTCTAGTTCTTATAGATAACTCTCTGACCGAATATCAAACACATTCAGATTCAGAAGAATGGTTCTGAACCCTGTGTATAGAGAGCAAATCCAAATCTTAACCACTCCATGTTGATTACATGTATATCCACCAAATATTTCTGGACTGGCTTACAGCAGACGGTTTATTACAACTGGAACAACTTCAGAGTGCCCTCGACTTTTTGCTGGCAGCCAAAGAGCCAACAGAAGTATGCACCCAGATTTTCCATTGTGTAGCGTGCACAGGCATGCACCTACTGTACTACGCTTCTTTTTACCCATACAAAGAGGACCCCAGAATCCGGACAATTTCTCCTGTAGTTGTACAAATGTGGCATACAAGAATCGACAGGCTGCCACCATTGTTTATCATTGTGTTCGGCTCAATGCGAGATAAGTCCGAGCGTTCCGAGATTCAAGCACACCATGGCAGATTATCAGCCATGGCTTATGGCCGAGATTCTGCGAATTACGTTGAGTGCCTACTCATCATATTTTCTCACAACAAAAAATCCCAGTGCTTATTATGAGAACTTTGTTGTATTTCCTTTTTCAAGTCAGGGTTTCATTGTGGCAATGGTATTTTCAAAGGAAAATGATTACTCCAGAAGCTCCAAAAAGTTCTGAAATAATACCGCAGATGGGCACGGAAGATTTTTCTGAATACCAACCAGAAGTTGTTAAGGTAGATAAGATAAGAAACCCAATAGTGTGTTTACACTGAGAATAGATACAAATGTGGGAAAAATAACAGAAACATTTAACCTACCTCTCCCTCTCCTCTGAGATACATGGTGGACAATGTGTTCACACTGAGTAGATCTTTCTCCAGCTTGCTGATGAGCTGTCTCTGGTCCTCCATCACTTTAACAATCTCAGCATGTTTAGATTGAAGCTCAGTAAACCGTTCTAACATTTCAAATTAAAGTTGGCATTACTCATTTTGTAGTTTTACAGTTTGGGTTATCTTTAAAGAATTATCTTGTAGATATGAACCAATGGTAGACAGTCATTAGTGTTTCCAAAGACTCAATATCTTTGTGCTGTCAATGTTTAAAATTGTTCATAATTAACAAGTTTGTCATTGCAAAAGAGCTTTCTTTCTGGTTCAGTAGTTATAAGCAATTTAGCCTTCGTCATAAGTATTTACAATACAGATTCATATTCCAGGACAGTGCTGACAAGCCTCTAAGAAGGAATGCTAACAGTAATTTAGTCTACTATTATTAGACTTTATTATGCATTGTCTGCATTCATGAAGTGTATTCCTGTTTGGTTAACATTTTTTCTTATATTCCCCTTTTCTTAGGACTCCTTTATGTTTCTTTGTAGTTTCATGTTTTTTAGGGGTTCATGGAATTCCTGTTTCTGTTTACAGTTGTTTTATATACAGAGACCTATTTAGACTCACTCCGCGGCAGTGTAGCTATTAACAAGAAGTTCCCCCGATCCACATAGCGAAAGTAGTAGTCCCGCCCGATTTCCTACCTCCCGCCCAGGTAGTAGTTAATAAGGACAGTTCTTTTCAGAACTGAGAAGTCTCCCGATTTCCGAATATTCTACTCTGCGGCAGTAGAATAATAAGCAAGACAAGTTCTCATAGAACAAAATCTACCTAGCAAGTAGATTTAAGAACTGAGAAGTCTCCCGAATTCCGAATATTCTACTCTGCGGCAGTAGAATAATAAGCAAGACAAGTTCTCAAAGAACAAAATCTACCTAGCAAGTAGATATACACATGGTGTTACCGCAAACCAAATATATATTGTTTTATATTTATCGGTATGTTTTTTGGCTTCTTGTTTTACATCTTTTTATCTGTTTTAACAGCGTCTTTTTAGGCGGATTTTGGTGCTATATAAATGATTTGTATTATTATTAGTAGTAAGCAATACTTTTCTGCTTATCATTTTTGTGAGCTTAGCAAACCAATCAGTTGGCCTCTACAACATCCCAAGTATATCACTTGATAATTTCTTAAATCAGACATTTGTTTAGCATCTTAAAGGCAGGGTATACCTTTAACCAATCCAGATTTTTGTGATATCTCAAAAACGCTACCATCATTTGAAATGAAATTTCCACAGGTTAGTTTTATTGTATTTATCTACATTTATATAGGATTAAAACAATCGAACGGTTCCAAAACAAAAAGCATACTTTGCCTTTAATAGGTATTGGGTATTAGGGATTAAAATAAAAGGGTTTTGGCATCTTAGCACAAAGTTTGTCCACAAGATGTACATGCATAACAGTAAGTAAGAACATAATTTAGATGCAAAGACATTTCTAGACCCTGGTTGGCTCACTAACACATTATCCAAGAGCCAGCTTAAAATCAAATTAGTGGTGGTTTTGTTGCATGACAAAAAGAGATCAAATGCCAACTAGACATGATTGCATTTGTGCACAAATGCAGAGCTGTTTCGCTTATATTTATTTCAAATTACTCAAGTGAATATGAAAGTCTTGTAATGTGTACATAATCAAGTTAATAATACAATATTTAATGCCTAGTACGATCGAATTCATTGTCTTTATATCTTGTAAAACTGTACCTTTAAGACAATATAACCTGACAAATTATGACGTCATGATGACCACAATTTTTTTTTGAAGCAGTTATGACATATCAAGCTTGTTTAAAAAAGAATTAGGATTAAAGTATGTTCCGTTAGCAATTTCTGACTTAAAGGGGCAAAAAATGAAAAAATCATAACAAATTGTGTGATGACGTCATCATAACGTCACTTCACAATTTGGAAGAACGTGCCAATATCTAACAACCTGCCAAGTTTCAACATGATCACGCTAATACTTCGAGAGATATACGACTTCAAAAAGTGCACCTTTAATGCCGTGTCACGTGACCCCGATGACGTCATTGATCTGAAACTTCACACATATGATGGCTGTCTTGACGATCAACATATAATTAAAAAAGAATTTTGATTAAAGCATGTTCCGTTAGCAATTTCTGTCTTAAAGGGGCAACAAATGAAAAAATCATAACAAATCGTGTGATGGCGTCATCATAACGTCATTACTAGTTCAACAAGAACTTGCCATTATCTAACGACTTGCCAAGTTTCAACATGATCGCACTGATACTTCGGGAGATATACGACTTAAAAAAGTGCACCTTTAATGCCGCGTTACGTAACCCCCGATGACGTCATTGATCTGAAACTTCACACATATAATGGCTGTCTGACGATCAACATATGTGTAAATTTTGAAGTGATTGCACAAAACTTCACCACACACATCTTCAAAAAGTTTTGAAGAGTTTTCAACCTGTCACTAGAGGGCGCTCTTGCGTATTGTGACATCATTGATATTTTTTTTGAACTGCTTACCCTTGCCAGACACTTACATCGTTGAAAGCAATTTCATAACTTTTGCCACTTTTGAATTACGAGGCACTTCCGGTTTCGACCGGAAGTAGAGGTCATTTGAGGTCACGCACACGAAACAAAATGAAGACCTTATTTTTCCCTACCCAATCCCGCAAACAGAAACCTACGGTCTCTTGTGGCTGATTTGATATAGATTTTCAAATATTTAAACTTTTAAACTTTAAGATGACGTCACGTGACAGGTGATGACGTCATCATGACGAATTTCTTTTAGGACCTTCCTGGCACCAATGCCTTTCATCACTGAAAGTTTCATTGCAATTGCTCTTTGGGAACTATGCAAACAAACGTGAGTACTGAAAAACACAAATAAAAAAAATAATAATAAAAAAAACTTTAACGAAAACAAGAGCTGTTTCGCTGCGCTGCGCTACAAAACAGCTAATTATAGTCTAGTACCCCTAAGGGCCGATGGTGTGGACACTTCTTTTGTTGTAAGAATTGCCGTGTGGAAATACATTCCTGCTTGGCATTTTCGTGAGAAGATGTTGTATTCGGAACATGTAATTGTAAATTCTAATTTATCATGTCCTAAGAAATTATCAGTCAATTAAGTATTTTGATGGCTTACATCTTTGAATAAAACTCGAATAAAAACACTCCTTCACACAAAATTCAACTCCATGAAAGTTTAAATTTTTAATAAATACTGGGGAAGAATGGAATTTACACGATTAAAGAGCAAGAAGACACGATCCAAAAGAGACTGTCAGCTGCCTCTTGGGAAAACAAATTCAAGTCAATTAAATTGTGGTTTCGTTTTCGTTTTCTTTTGGTTTTTTGTTTTCTTTTTAACTTTCTAAAACGCATCAACTACATATGTGACAATATAAAAGTCATTAATTCTGTATGTATACTGTTCTATGTACAGCTAATATTGTTTGGCAAGATACAAAAATGTGCAAGATTCGTGTGTAAAATTGTTTTAAGTCACTATAGAAATACAAAATTCTATTTACAATGCATGCATGATAAATAATGAAGAGGTTATTTATAAAGAGCAAATCAACTTTTTCCCCTGTATTTACAAACTCAAGGGATGATTGTACTTGATAAGTTCCCTTAGTCCTAGTGACATGGCTTATCTGAAGTGGATTAGATACAGCATAGATGTGGAAGTCTACAACAATAGCCTTAATCAAACCTGCTTCATAATTCACATTTATTGTGAAGTAAAGAAACAAAGGTTTACCACATTCCACCTTCGACAAACAATACATTCTATTTTTGTGATGTCAAGTTACACTTCACATTTGCATTGAATATGAACTACCTGTAGGCAGAGCCAAAAAACTGTAGTTTTAGCCATTATTATGGCTGCCTAGATTATCACTTCTTGGCATATTATCCAACATTGTTACTGAAGTCATAAGCCACAGCGGTAGCCAAAGATGCTAACATGAGAAACAAGTCAGATATAATCTATGTATTTAAATGAATCTATCTACTGGATGCACTATTAAGACATTATGAGCTGCTTGTAAAATAAAGACATTGAACATCACTACATTCTACATAAATCAATAATTTCATATTTCTTTTATCTCAAATTTACTGAGAGAAGTGGAATACATTTCACTTGAACACTATTTGTTTTCATGCAAACCAATCCATTTTCTGTGATGGGTTTTGTGTGCAATTAAACATGGCACTTTGCTAATGTCACTCTGTCCTTCATTCAAACTATGAATTATTTCAGGGAATCTGAATAAATATTTTGCTAATTTGTTTTTCTCTGTATAAGCTAAGACTATATCACCCTTCCAGCCTTCAGTAACTTACTTTGAAAACCAAGATAATTTCTGTTTGATATAAGTCAATTGTTATCAAGCTGTCCAATGAATCCAGTGAATTAGGTGGTGGTTTAGGTAGCAATGGTATATGTTTATAAAATGTAATGGCAAACATTACTTCTCAGTCTGTGTATTGAGTTTAGGCACTAGTACACAGTGACCCAAATTAATGGCACAGATTACCACAACTTCTTGTTCTTATGATCAATATTCTCTGCTTGCACTCAATATCAGAATCCACTGTTAACAAATCCAACAAACTAATTCCTTGCTAACCCCATGTTTAAACTTTCCACAAATGCAAGTGATTTTCTTTTCGTGAGCAGCATCATGAAATTTGGCCGCACCGAATGAGTCTAAAATAAATAATTACTTTGTAACCAAACTGTGTTAATAACCTTGTGTTTGAAGACTTCCATTGAGTTATATGAATTGCACTCTGAGAGGTTTTAGGATGATATGGGGTAGTTAACACAACATTAGATGGAGCAACTTTGGATTCAATTTGCAACATGAAAGTAAACGTTTTTCACATATCACTACAGAGCTCTTATAATTGACATGATATCTACATGTATCACTGAAAAAGAGTAAAAAATACCTCTGTCTTCCATCCAGAATTAAATAACATTTAAAATAATGCTGTTGAATTGTAAGCTCAATACACATTTATCTTTCTTTCATTTCTCTTCTTTTAGAACAATGAATACTTTAGTCAAATTCATTTAAAACATTAAGATATCTTGGAGAAAAAAAAAGCATCACAATAAGACATTGAAAATAAAAACCTGTTTCTAAATAACGATGGGATATAAAATATGTTTCATTGAACAAACTTTCATCGTAATCTTCCTTATTTAGTTTCATATGAAAGACAATTTTTGAGATATGGTCAATAGAGGGAGATATTCGTTGTTGAAATAAATACACTTAATACTGTAAAAAAAATGTTATTTCAAATAACAATTGCACTATCAGGTAGAGGCCTCAGGGTTAAAGATTTGGTCCGTTTCACTCTGCTAAAATTGTATTTACGTAAACAGGGGAAAACATAAGGAGAGAACAGGACAGATTCCTGACATTTGCCGAGTACTAACAAAAAGTAGCTATATAAAGCAGAACAGTTTAGTGTTATGTTATTATACTGTTTCCGAATGTTCCCTGCTAAAGTTCTGCTTAATCAGTTCTATGGACTTGGGTTATTGCTCAAACTTAATAGACCTGCTTTATTAGCAAAAAAATGTGCTTACAAAACTGTGGTAGCAAATCAGCATTTTACATTGCATGGTATTTTGGCTGGAAACTTTTTTCTACTTAGTCATATTTGTCAGTGCTTAATAAATGTATGCGCTTAGCAACTTCACAAAATTAGGAACCCAGGTAAAAATAAAATTCCATAAAGCTGTGAAGAAGGAAATGCTACTCAGAAACTATCTGTTTAGCAAATATTAGTAGAAAACCAGGTACAATGTGGCACTTGTGCCTAAGCAGCTTTTCAATGCTCATGAAATTAGTGTGCTAAGTGGCTGTTTAACTTTGGGAAAAGTCAAGAATATGAGAGGGAGTTTTGAAGCAAGGAGTTAAGGGAGGGAGGTTGAAGCAATTACTTTAGGGAGGGAGGTTGAGGCAACGAGTGAAGAGAGGGAAGGTTTGAAGCAACGACTTTAAGGAGAGAGGTTTGAAGCAACAAGTTTAGGGAGGGAGTATGAATACATGTACAACTTGGGTTAATAAGAATAATGTGTACTACTTAATCATTACGCTGTGTATACCTGAATTTGTCTTCATTAAATTCAATTATAAAATGCATAGGAGTAATGCCATAAAGTAAAATTGAATCAAATGTAATTTCATGAGAAAAACTTAACATCTAGACCATTTGAGAAATGTTGGAATCCTTGAATAATTTACAAATCCCTAAAAAAGAGGGGAACAGATAGTATGTTTGTATCGAGATGGACAAAGGATCTGAACTTTAAAGGAAGGATTAAGATTTAAGGTTTTTGGAAGATTTAGTATGACATTCATTCAACCTTACTGTTTCTAACAGACTAGTATCCACCTGCAGCCATCTTTGTCTTATACCCAGTCATGTCATTCTTAATAATGAATACAGATTACAAAGTTAAAAATAGAGAACCAGACAATTTTTATTTCCAGTCTTCATTTAGTTACACTGACATGAATAAAAGTCAAATCAAGATGACTGAACCTTCACCAAGGTCTTATTTGTTACCTGGCTTCTCTTATTCCTAACTAAAATATGTTAGGTTCAAAATATTGACATTTGGCAGGCAAAGTTATGTTTCAGGCAAATGAAAAATAGAAACAAAAGCTTCTGTTTCACTGAAGTGAAGCATGATGACTGTATTGTCAAGGTGCAAAGCTATTTGCTTAATACATGTATAGCCATTTGAATCAAGTTTTGAAATGAACTTTAAGATATTTATCATTACCTGAGTAGAACATCAATTGAGATAAAACTATTCTTTAAATGGGCTTACACCTGACACCAACACTTTAGTTTTGAACAGTGAACGAAAACATTAAATTTTGCATTAAAGCTTTCTTCTGGTTTTCTTCGATTATGCAAAGAATTTTCACAAGTATGTAAATGTCAAGACACACATAACTTGTTCGGTGTAATTTTCCACAACTTGCTAGGAAAAACACATTTACACAATAACAAATAAAGTTGGATACAGACTCAAAGGGTACAAATCACAAGCACGTTTGCTGCCAACCTGTTAGCCTCAGCATACTATCTACAGAATATCAACCTATATCACATTATAGTTATCTTGTTCTTTCATTCTTCCCTTCCAAATGAGGTGTCAGTGAAATAGTCTGCTTTCTTTCTGTTCCTTGAAAATCAGTATTCATTACTGTTAGTGGATAGTAGATACAAGGAATGCAGTTGTAATGCCTATAGCATGATGATGGTTGGCATCTGAACTTGATACATTTTGGCTATGGCTATGGATTATGGCTATGGCTATGGCTACATCACTGCTTCTACTAAAACTCCAACATGCCACTGCAGCCACAAGCCACAACAAAGGTCTTGGCTTCTAATGTGTGTATTACAAGGTGGGATGACAGAGTGCAAGGCAGTCTTCAAAGTCCAGTAAAACCAAACAAAAACAAACTTAATCCCTCGTACTGAAATAAGAAAAAAGGGTTTACTAATTGCATAAGTTTCTGTTTTGGGATGACTTAAGGGTCATTTTGAATGATGATCAAAATCACAAACTACATTCAAGAAAATAAAATAAATCGATAATGGTTTTGCTCATCGTTAAGCAGCATATTCAATTTTGGCAGTGATTATCTCAGTAATTGGTTGGCTAATTCAATAAGTATGATAACATTGATCCATTCAACCAAATTTTCTGAATCTAGTAAATTTCTTTGTTGAAATGGATGAAAATTTGTCCTAGCCATCTCTGATGATTGTTAACTGTTTAGGGCAAGGTTGACTAAATAATCTAGAATTCCCATTCATCCCCTGATCCCTCCCTGACCCCACTTTCCAACCTCTCTAAGATACTATAAGCATCTTTGACAACTACTTGATCCTCAGGGATTCCAATCATTCCTCTCATGATACCAAGCTGTTCTTGCTCTCGTCTTGCTGCCTTTTTACTCTGCCGACCCGCTCTAGACTCCTTGTGGTGGCGAGGTGGGGTGGTCACACCGTTTATCACAACCTTACGATCAGTAAAAGATTTGGGTGATGTAGCTTGGCGACCAGTCTCTGTGCATCTCTGTGATGGTCGAGGGGAAACATCAACCTGTGGTGGCAAAGCTGTTTTATCATCACTATTCGGGGTGGTTTGTGTTGGTTCCAGGCTACTTGCCTCAATTAATCGTCCATCTGTCATTTCTACCATGACACTTCCATTGATGGCTTTTGGAGAAGACTCTGTGCTCATGTGAGAGTCATCTCGTCCAGGTGGCGGTGTCGGTGTAGATTCATTTTGTTCAGTCATCTCAGTATTGTAGATCATAGCATGTGATGCACTCATTCCATCAGGTCCTATGATGTTACCATCTGCTGTCTGGATCATGAAGTTAGAAGCATCTTCAACAAGGCTGTGCCCTCGCTTGAGTCTGGAGCGATGGTTATGAAACCAGTTGATGACAGTAGAAACAGGGAGTTTAAGACCAGATGCTATCAGCTCAATGGCACTCTGAGATGGGTAAGGTTCACTGATGTAGGATGCAAGAAGGGCTTCTTTCTCCTCTGGTGAAAGAAGCACCCGAGGTTTCTTCATTGGAGTACCAACAAGGGACACTTCCCTTGGGTCTACAAAGCTAAATCGTTTTGCTGTTTAGAAAATGAAAACAAAACAATCAACAACAAATAAATAAATAAATAAATTACCAAAAGAGTTTTAACCCTTTCAGTAGAAACACCAAAAAATAAGGCATTGTTGATCAAATTGCAGAGAAAATCTCCTGTTTTTGTAAGCCAGATACCTCTCCATACAGTAACTTTAAATCTTTGGGTTTGCATGTGTGTTCTACATGTATCTATAATGCATTCAGTGTCAGCAAACAATCATACACAAACTATAATTATATTCTGATGGGACTCGTGGTTAAGCTACAACGCTATACTTTTCAAATTCTATACCAGACATCCCCATCTTAAACTACATTTTTTTAATGGAGTCAATTTTCTCAATTGCATTCCTGTTAATTTGGAGATGAATTAATGTTACCTCTCTATATTTTGGATAAGAATAGTTATAAAGTGAAAAGATGTTAGACTCACGTCTTCTGATCGGTCTATAGCTCTTGACCTTCTCCACTCCATCCTTATCCTGAAGCCAGAGATACATTCGAATGTATGGTTCCCTTCCTTTCATGCTCAATTTCAACCACATCTTAGGTTTTGACAACAGGTCACTTACTGATCCTTGCGTCAACCCCAACACTGCTTCCCCAAATGCCTTCTGTCCAACACCTTGCTGCTGGAGTATCGCCTTGACCTGTCTGGTCAACTCAAAGGTGTCTAAAAATTCAATCATAGCAGCTTGTTCATGAACCGGTGGCAACTCAGGGAAGTGCTGGGGTGGAGATGGGGTCTGTAGATCCATGTGAGGGGGGGCACTAGTGGTCTGGGTGATGGGTGGGGTAGAGGGTGCACTTGGGGTACTACAATGCACAGGTGTGTTTGGAGCACTTGGTCGTCCAGGTGCTGAGGAACTAGAGAGATTCAGAGGGCTTGCTGGTTCCTGGGTAAGATACCCTGGAGTAGGTGTTGGGGTGCGGTCAGGGTGGGTCTGAGATGGGGTAGGTGTCGGAGGACCTGGTGACATTTCAGAGGCGCTGTGTTGATCCGAGTTGTCTGTGCCAGCAGGGGACGGACGCTGCTGCTCCATCCAGAACCCTGATGCTGTTGAAGAAAAATGTTTTGAAATGTGACTTTAAAATCAAGCAAATACCATTCAGACAATGTATTTGGGTAAAGGCAGTTTTTCCAAATGACTAAATTATAATTGACTAATGTTTATTGGTGTCTTTTATATGCACACAAAATGTGTATTAATGGGCAACCAGAAACATTGAAAATGATTTGCTTACGAAATCATATATTTTAACTTGGTTATAGAAATGTTTATGCATTCATCTGCAAAAATAAAATATAAAAACGAAAAAAGAGCCTATTTGTTAATAGCAATAATAATACAACAATTATCTTGATGCAATATCATTGAGCAATTATGAAAGTGAAATTTGATAGAACTCACTGACCTTTCCTTACAGCCTCCTTCAAAGAAATGAGTCCATCAGGATCTTCTAGCCACAGTTTCATCCTAATAAATGGCTCTCGTCCCTTCACTGTTAACTTATCCCACCTCTTAGGCTTAGAAAGGATGTCACTCACACTACCCTGAGACAATCCAATCACATGGTAGCCAAAAACTCTCTGTGGAATATTCCCTCTTGCTAAACGCTCTCGGACCTGTCTGGCAATCTCCAGTGTATCTAGGTCTTTGTTGATCTCATATTGTTGGACAGTCAATGGTGCCATAATGCGACGAGGCATCCTTGGGTTGATTGACATAAAGGATGACTTGATATCGCCCATCTCATCTCTTGATGATGACCCTTCATCAGCGCTTTCAGAAGACACTCCATTTGTGCAGGATTCTTCAACCAGCTGATTTGATGGCGTGACAGCACAGGATGAGCTCTTGGACCGCTCTAATTTAATGTTCTGGCCATTGTGGCGGGCAGGGCTGCCACCATTACTTGGCCAGGAGTGACCTGGTGGAGTTTTCTGTCGGTGTGTAGAGTGGGTGTGGATATTTGGGTTATCACAGTGTCTGTCACCAGGTCGAACCATACCTGGCACCACGTTTTTACTCTCCATCTCTTGCTTTGCTAGAGCAAGAATGTTGTTAATAGCTTCCTCTGTTGAGGTTTTTAGCATGGGGGCAGGGGCATCACTACTACTGTTGGTCCCTCCACTATTTGATGCACCACTACTATGAGGCACTGTTGATATCATATCTTTACCTTGAAGTGCAAGAAAACAACAGTCCATTAAAAACCAAACTCAAGTAAACACTTAATCAAACAAAGTTTGCATACAGAAACAAAAAACTAACAGTAAAATCTACACAAGATTTGGGCAATCTGCAAAGTTTCAAACTCCTTTATTCCAGTTACAAGGAAAATAAATGTATTGAAAATATTTTAAGTGTTAAAGCATTTTTTCAAAATAATAAAAACATTTTACTATACAAACAAATCACCATATGACATGAAAAACACTTAAAAATCAAGTTGAAAACAACATTTAAAAACACATTAATCAGGATAGAATGAAGGTCTGGACTCACCTTTCTTGTGAGATGAGAGTATTTTGAGTTGCTCAACATATTGTCTATCCGATAAGAACTGGACCATCTTGATAAAGGGCTCCCGACCCTTCAGGGTTAACTTATCCCATGTCTTAGTCCTGGACAAAATGTCACTGACTGACCCCTGGCTTAGACCAAGCACATGCTCTCCAAAAATCCTCTGGCCAATATTGTGTTCAGTCAGTACTTCTTTTACTCTCCTAGCAATCTGAACAGTGTCCAACCATTCATGATTTGACACTGCTGGGTTGACTTGCTCAGATTTAGGGGTGCGTGGTCGAGATGGGGTACTCTGCTGTTGCTGTGCATGCTGCTGTGCCTGCTGTTGCTGTAGCATTTGTAAGTGCTGCAATGGAGAGCCTGCAGCACTGCTGAATGATGGTGGGATAACGATGATAGGTTGGATGATCTGTGAGCCACTCTGTGACTGCTGCTGGGCATATAGTACCTGTTGACTATAGGCAGCAGCTACCTCCTGACCAATTAGCGATGCAAACGCCTGCGCCTGTGATATCCCCCCAGGACCTGCAGTTGTCAAAGAGAGAGAGAGGCAAAATGCTTTGGTTGGAGCGGTTGCTCATTCAGAGTCTCAACACAAATACTTCACTGAATTGGATCATTTTGAGTCAAGAATTTGCACAACACAAATGACAACATACACCACAATCTGACAAAGTCAGCTCTACCGTAATGATCAAATCCCATGACCAAATAGTTGCATGGTTTTCTTCTTTTTGTACTGACATTTTTGTGTTATGCATGCAATTACACTGAAATCTTATGAGGTCAAATAATAGATTCCTACAATTGTACACAATTGGCAGTAAGGGATACTACTCATGCTTTACAATAGAGGTCTAGTCTAGACAACAATGTGATACAACACACTCGGAATGCATTTTGCCCCTTATCTCTTTCTGCAGGTCCTATCTAAACACTGCCCTCAACTGGCACCAACCTGGGGCTGCTGTAATACATACATAAAAACACTTTACCAATAAATACAAATCTGCTTGTATTAGGAATTTGCCCAAGAGCCATGTTAAGTGAAATGCATGTAGTATTAAGAAGAGCCATGTTAAGAAAAGTACATGTTGTACAATATTTCAGAAGACCAGAGCAACACATATACATTTAGAAAAAGTCAACTTCACAACTTCTATTAAAGGCCTCATCCAAAACAAAAGTTTAGATCATGGCTATGGCTGTGGCAATGGCTAAAAGGTACTTCCACTGAAGTACTACATAAACAGTTACAGCCCAAATCATAACATTTTGACACTGCCTTACTGTATAAAAGATTTGTCACATGAGCAACTCAACCAATCAAAATCTGCTCCACCATCCCTTGATTAGTTATTTGTTCAATCAACAGCATTATTTTGAATACTAATCCAATAGCTGTGAAATTATGACCAGTAACCTCTTTATTAGTTAATGCTGATTTGATAGTTCTGGTCGGCAAGGGGGGGGGGGGGGCGGAAGGGGTAACGCCACCAATGCGCCACCTTTGTTGAAAATAATCTCATTCGACTCTCACGACGTGGACTGGTCGAAGCTCCACATATTATTATATACAAAACCAATCATCATTGTGCAGACGGTGAAGTACACCGTATGTACAAGATTTGAGTTAGCTAGCTCCCCGCTGCGCGCTGGCGACCGTTGAGACAGCCTGGACGATTCCATTTTATCTGAAGGTGGTTGTCATCTTCAAATGTTGTAAATTCACCAAATCTTTACACTATAGAACATTCATGAAGGATTTTTTTTTGAGTAGCTAACTGCTTCAGTAATTATATAATTTAATAAACAACATGTAAACAACATTTATTATATATCTGTTTAAGATTTGTACGTCGCCTCAGAATTAATATTACCTACGGCAAATGTTCCCGTCCGACAACAGACGATCGTTTGCGTGCAACCAAGTATAGGCAGAAACCATTTTCTCAAAAAAACCTTCTTAAAAATCATCAAATATATAGAAGAGGGAGGGATTTTGTTTAAACTTTCAGGAATCAAAAATCTATCCTTAAACATTACGTTCAGTGAAAAAAATGAACGATACAATTTTGCACATTATGTCGATATTTGCAGCCATTTTAGGAGAGACTTTTTGAAATGAAATTCCCACCTGGACCCATTCACACATGTTAACCGCTGCATTAAACCAACGGAAAATGCTGGGATTATTTTGCAATTTATATAAAACTTAACACCTTCACAATTGGAAATGCTCTTAATTTATAAGCCTTTATGTTTTCAGTGCTATTAAAGAGAGCATTTTAATGGTATACATGGTTTTCTTTTTCTTTTTTAATGGTCATTACCTCTTTAAAATGGAGTGCACCCGAACTGCGTGGAAATGATTGCACAAGATCCCCCCCCACCCGGTTCTGGTAACAATAATTCTGACAAATAACACAATCTTAGATGCAGTCAAATTCATGAAAACAGTGTGCATCAAGTCATCTTCCTCTTGCCTAGAAAGGCAATAGAAATATACATGTGCAACCTTTATAAAACAAAAGAAAACAAGTGCCATTTGTGCATGTTTTCTTACTTCCAAAAACATGCACAGATGTGATAGATATAAGCACCAATTAAAAAATAACTAATTAAAGTAGTTTTTTAAGATGTCTCTTGAAAATAAGACAGTTTTTTCAATTTTCTTTTCTTCATTTTTAACAAAACTGTATTTTCCTATTGTGAGGTGTTTGGTGTTGAAATGACAGGACAACAAGGAAATTGTCAACATAACTTACTGTTTACATCCGATTTGGTGACTTTCAGTGTTGTGTTCTCTGACTGTAATGTCCTGTTCTTCTCTAGGAGCAGCATTTCTAGAGATTTAGGGGTGGCTGTTCCATCAATTGGGTCACCACTCTCTGACATATCACTTCCTTGAGCACTGAACTCAATGGATTTCAGAACGCTCAACTCTCGTTTAATCTCATCATAGTCACTCCTGCTTCGAGATTGTTCTTCCTGGAAAAAAAAAGAATGAGTCTCATTCAATTAATTTGTTTGTCTATTTATGGAACATGATCTTTCTAATGTTTTCAAGATCTGAACTAGATACAGATCTATATGTGAAGCAGAAATAACAAGAATCCCTTACTATTCAATGGCAAATGTGTGGTCTGGGTGTTACAATCCTCGGTAATTCAGCCTCTGGTTTTGCCCCAGATTTTTAGACTCTGTGAAGCACAGTAAAACCAACCATGCTTAGCATGGAGAAGACATGCTGTAACAATCTCATCAAACATTTGGGTGTGGAGTTGCATGTGCATGTACCATGTAGTGGAGTATTTTATTGGTATGGGACAGTCATTTGAACAAAATGGCCTTACTAGACCACACTTTAGTTTCCAACACTAATTACATGAATTACATGCCAGACTTGCACAGTTTCTTTTCTTTCTTTCAAAGCAATGTCATCAAACTGAGCATGGAATGGAAACTAGTCTTGCTCTTTCCTTTCAGTAAAGAAAGTGATTCTTGAATTCAAGTAATAAGACAAAGACAATGGAACATGATAACTTCTATACCTGGATTAGATTTAAACCAACTCACCAGCTTCTGTAAGGCAGTCGTCTTGTGACTCAATTGTTCTTCCAGTTTCTGTATTTGGTTTGCTGAGCTGTCTCTAAGCTTAGCGTTAGCGGCTTGAAGTCTCTGAACATCCTCCACAAGTTGAGTAATCTGTTAAAGAGACATTACATGTAACCATTCTTGGTAACAACCTTATTGTGACACTGATATTTGCATGGTGTTTGATCAATGGGTTTTGGCTTGTAAGTAATCTCATTCTGCCAAGTGTGATTTATCGGGTATTGTTCTTAAAGGAACTAAATCGACCTTCTTAATCAATTACACCATTACAACAGCTCCAAAGAAATTGTATGACATTATGCCATCGCAAACTTTACGTCTAAATTACCAATCAATAATTATTTTGTGAAAGGATGCTTTAGTTCCAAATGTGTCAAACTGGAAATTATCCTAAAAAGTTATCTGATGTGCTTTTTCACTGGCAGAAATATCAAAACCTAGCTCATACTAGTGCTATTATATCTAGGTTCAACTTTGTAAAGACCATTTGTTGCACCTCTGCATGATCACAGTGTTATTCCTTTTACAGCATGTCTGCACACAGTATTAATATCTACCTTATCATGGAGGCATGTGTATTTTGCTGGACCATGAATGCACATTCTGTATTTGATACGTTTGTTTTTAAATCTTAGGCAGTACAAGTTTGGCTGTTGTACTGGAGTGATTTCAGAGTTGTCACAGGTCTGGAACCTCTTGTGGTATAACCTTCATGAAGTCAGGGTTCTTCTAAGATTTGAGAACCAGTGGCCATCAGCTCCATGACCATTGGGCAACTCTAAGCCTACTATCATATCAAATCAGCTTTACCTCTTTTTCCTTTGCAGATAGCTCAACTTCTAGACTTGATCTTGTTAGAATATCAATCGCCTGTTCCTACAACAGAAACAAGAGTTAATCTTGCTTAATAAATTACTTTGTGTAATTTACAAATGAATTATTGGGGTTAAAGTTCATAGTCCTACCAAAAGGTTTGCTACTTACAAATTTTGATACCCCAGCTTTCAATATTTGTTTTTATAATAACTTGTTGATCTTGTTACTCTCTTGTTATCAGAACTGACATAAGTCAACAGGGTAAGGAGTACTAAACACCTACCACACTAGGTGCTTTCTGCATTTGTTCTGCTTGCTGCAGTGCCTGTGTTGCTGATGCTAGCTGAGTTCTTAGTGTCTCTGATTCCTTTTCACTCACAGCATTCCGTTGATTGGTCCTCTCCAAGTCAGTCATTAACATGTCCACTTCATCTGACCTAATTATAACAAAAACAAAACAAATGAACATGTAAAATGTTTGGCAGATATAAACTACTTCTTGATCAGTATTCAAAAAGATTTTCCAAGCCCGTCCACAGTATTATTATTTTTCCAGAACTTTTTTCAACTTCTTGAGTAATCGTTTTCCTTCAAAAAAAATCATTGCCACAATGAAACCCCGACTTGACAAAGGAAAGACAACAAAGGTGCTCATCAAATCTGGTTATCATAATTAGCACCAGGATTTGATGTTGTCATGTGAGAAAATATGAGTAGGCACAAACTGTGATTCACAGATCATCAGCCATGGTATGCTGGAATCTCGAAATGCTCAGACTTACCTCCCATCCAGACTAATACAATGATAAACATTGGTGGAAGCCTGTCAATACTTGGATACCCATTTGTATGAAAACAGGACAAAAGTCTAGAATCGGGGGTTACACAACAACCCCCAGAAAAGGGATATTACAAGGCATGTTTTCCAACACCTAAATGTCCCTCTTCTTATGGGTGAAACAAAGCGTAGCACAGTAGGTGCTTGCCAGTGCACATTACAAAATGAAAAGTCCAGGTGGGTATTTTCGTCAGCCGTCCGGCTGCAAGCAAAAAATTGAGGGTGTTGTTGTTCCAAAGTTATTCTGGTCATAATAAACCGTCCGCCCTAAGTCAGTCCAGAAAAATTTGGTGTGTATACACGTCATCTGATATCAAGTGGTTAATGTAATTTTCATAAGTTTAGTTTTAAACCACAAGGGAAACTGACAAGGTAAATTTATTTCAAGTTTGGGTGAATAAAGAAAAAATTACTAGAACTGGATTTGAACCTGCGACCTCAGGATTAACACACCAGCACTCTACCAACTGAGCTATCTAGCCCATAAGCCCTTCACCCAACTTTCAACCCAAACTTTCTACTCACTTTGCTGCTGACTGTTCATCAAACTTTGCTCTGAGGTCAAAAAGTTCAGACTGGCTGGCATCCAGGGCTGCAATGAGGAAAACAATCATGGTAGGCTAAGTGGTAAATTGCTGTCTATATTTCTAGCCCAAATTGCATATATAAATGTCATAACAATGTAATATAGTTGTACAGTATGTTTGACATATTATCCTTTTCCATACACACCCATTTGACTCCATCACCAATTTTACTTGTTTGAACTCCCTCAGCTCATAAGCCTGGGGAGCACTGATACTGTCTGGTTGTGCAAGGTTCTAGTCACCTCAAGGAGAATGATTCTGGCACAACACTTACCAGTTTGGAGTGTCTGTATTTTCAGTTCTGCTTCTCCTAACTTAGTTGCAACAGTCAACTGTGTCTCCTGAAGTTGTCTACACAAAATACACAACAGTAAACCAAAGATTAGAATGTTCACATTTATCAAAGTCTTTATTTTAAACCAAATTAACCTTAACTTTAACATTAAAGTCAAATATAGAATATTATTTCTATGAACAATTATGAAACACTCTCTGTAAGAAATATGACATATGTGCGTGACAAGCCTCCTCTCTAAATGACAGCTAATTTAAGAAGCACAAAACCCTATCAATACTATTGACAGGGATGAGAGTCATTCCCAACACAAAAGTCTGAAATTACGATCTAAATTTTAGGAGGTTTATTGAAATGATTTCAAGAAGCTTCTGGGAACAGTATCCTCAGTGCTAGAGAAATGGATCAAAGAGCAGGATATAGTTATATCAGAAGATAATAATAGCTATTTTTTATCACCAAGCAGATACAAAAAGTCTGAATTCAGATAACAGTCTGAAATATCTCCCTGTATTAGACAACACTATAATGCTCCTTTTCTCTTGCAGATAAAACATGTCTAAAATTGCCTTTAATGTCTCCTTGTTGGAACTGAGACAACAGCTGGTACATGTACAGAGAGCTGCCTCAAACGGCAAAAATGTTTAGAAATAGAATGCTGAGAATTCTGAAATTTCTCATTTTCTAATGTAAGAATGTAAATAGTAGAAGTGGCGAAACGTTTTGACCCTCGCAGAATATTTTTCAAAGGCTAAGAATGTTAGATTCCATGTATAATTCTTGCCCTAATAATTCACCTCTCCTTTTCCATAAACTCTCGTTGTAGCTCCTTCTCTTTTTCTTTGGCTCTGCTTTGGGCAGTCGTCTCCAGTCGCTCCTCATAATCACGAAGCTTCTCCCTAAGGTTCTTGATTGTCACCTCTGAGAATAAAGGTTCAAAAGTGAATACAGGTGAGCAAGAATGACTTGGGGCTTAAGACAGTGTAATGGATCTCCTCTGAAGAGGGTAGAGGAATATACACTTCTGTTTCTTATTACACTCTCTTTACCTTATTCATAACTTAGTCATCCAACGTGTAGCTTTTATTCTCAGAATAAGTCAAAAGAGCTCATTAAAGTAGGAGCAGCAACACTTATAAATTTTGAATTTCACATAAATTAAAATTACTGGAGCCTTTTCTTTAAAATCCCCATGTCAAGAATGAAACCTTTCTTAAGCATATTAAGTATTGAATTATTGAGTATTTCCACAGAAATTAAATTTATCATAAGACATATTACGGCATAACCATCTAGATGGATCTTCTTCCTCCACTTAAAGCAACTGATATTCTGCAACATCCAACCCCATCTTTCCAACCCTTCCTCCCCTCAAGTTCTCCAGGCAATGACTCCACTCATGCTCATTACCTTGATTCTTAACTTCAGCAAACTCTTGATTATATTCGTCCAGAGTCTCCCTGAGCTTCTGATTCTCAACCTCTAGGTCTTGTGCCTTCTGGGCACGTTTCTGCATGCTAAGACTATGCTCCAGGACTGGTACAGGATCTGTAAAGCAAACAAGAAGAGTAAGATAATTATCTCACTGCTTGGCCTAATCAAACCCCCGCTTAATAGGAAAAACTTGTACAAACTTATTTCATAAATCATGTTCCAGTAACTTTTTTTTTTTTTACATGAACATGTACAATGTACATGTGCACTTCCATCTACGGCATGAGTCTCAATTTCATCCCACAGTTTGACAATAAATGACATCAGGCCATATGTATTGCTTGAATTGACATTTTTGTAAAGGTAATCCATCCTGATGTAACGATTAAATAAACTAAAATAACATAGTGGGGTGTTTAACTGCCATTACAGCATTGTTATCAATCAATGTCCGATGGTTTCAATCCATGTGGAAAATCTGGTTTAATGTATTCCAGCCCTAAAACTGTACTTCTGTTCCAATCTGAAAATCAGCTGTGAAACATTCATGAATGGCACTAACACCACTGTCGTTTAGTTACTGAATCATAAATTATAGATGTGTGCAATTCATAATCATAGACATTAAACCAATATGTGTATGAAAGAGAATGGCTGTTGCCATCTTGGTGTTTATATCCCCTTGTGGGAGCTTTGCCGAGTTCCCTTATTGGGAAGATCATTTAAACCAACAAACTACAATTGAGAATGTGTGTACAGGTAGGATAGGCTGCATCCATCTACATAACAAGATACCTTTATCACAGTGTGACCTTAGTCTGGTTTCCTGTATACAAACTCACAATGATGGTTCAAGTTCTCATTTCATTTAAAAAGAACCACACTAATTTTCTTTCTTTTCTTTTTCAATTTTTACTTTTTTTGGCAACCTGGAGCTTTATACACATGTAACAGGCTCAATAATCAAGACTGGAAACAGCATTATGATGTAGTTGTAATGTGTTTTAATCCATTTTTCCAACAGTGGAAACCGCGCGCAGCCAGCGCTGTACAAAACTTTATCTCTTTAAAACTTAACTCCTTGCAAAATGGTGTCTAATTCCTACCTCCATGGAACAACTGAACTTAGATTATGAAAAAAGACCCACAGAAGAACCAGTGTACAGCATTCATGGGCTATGACTAAGCTAATGAATAAACATGAAACAACTATCAATACAAAGGAATAAGCAAATGAGACTAGTGCTACTTGTGACTTCTCAAGCTCCAATAAACAAAGACCATGGGGTGCAAAGATTATGATTAAGATATAATTTGATATAATTTACACAACGTTGTGTTTTTAAGACACTGGTCTCGACCATGGTCTTAAAAGGACTAGGGACCTGTGCTTATTTAAGCAGAGGTACATTTCACACGATGTGAATTAAACAACGTTGTGTTCTTAGGACCAAGGACCCCCTGCTTATTTTCCTCATGAGAAAAGGCCTTGAGTAAAACCATGGAGGTCTACCTCTTTGTAAAAATCAAAGGGAATTAAACACATTAATCTGAGAAAACAAAACCATACAGTTTCCACCTGTCACACACAGTTGAATGGGAAGCAACAGAAAGAATGTCCCGTACTACAAGTAGCTGTCTATGGAATGTTGACCAACATCATATCAATTTCATCATTTTCGCATCCGGAATTAAACTTACAATTACAACATAAACATGTGTTTATCGTTTGCTAAATTTAATTCCAAAGAGAAGACAGTGATTTGTTGACTAACAGTGCTGCAGACAAATCAATACCTCAACAATTTCAATGGATTGCAATTGTTGGAGAAACAGATGGTTGATAGAAAATGCCTAATTATACATACAGCTGCCTGCAATCAGTTAATTGAATAATTCTTGCTTACAGTAAGATAAGAAAACACATAAATGCACAAGTAATACTGATAAATTGACAACTATTCACAGTATACATGTATGCATGTACTGTACACTATGCACTAAATATACACAGCTAGACTTGTACACCTAAATGTACACATGTTTGTTTTTTATACATAAAATACCAACATTCTTCAGAAGGGTACATACATAAATGTAGTTAATGTTTAATAGTCCATTTTGATTTTAGTCATAATTCTGGTGGGGATCTGAAATTGACAAATCCTATTGTTTCTTTTTAATGAAACGTTCACAAGTCTGTTTGATGATGTATTCTAGACAAGTTAAATGAATGCACTTGTCCAAAGTTTGTTGTACGCAGAATTGACAGTTACATGTTATGTACTAAGAGATCAACAAGCACAATGTATGAAGCGTGGTTTGAAAACAAACATGATGTAAAACTGCAGCAAATCCAGGTAAGCAGAAACTTGATAAGACAAAGTCTGATATGAGAATATTAGGTTGTACACTAAGTCTAATGTACACTGATGGCATCATGTTCTGAAATCCATCTTTTTGGCCTGAGGTGCTAATATTTGGAAATTAATTATACAAACCTGTAAGCATTGTGCTCTCTTGTCATTAAGGATTTTTGCAAGTTGTTTTTTTTTAGGTGTAGAGTTTCTTTAAACCTTGAGTATCTCTCAGGATGAATATGTTCTTCTGTTTAGTGAATAATCATTTTATGTCTTGAATATTTTATTCAATGCATATCAAACTTTCCTTGAGAGTATTAAATCAGTGTGATTCATACTCTTTTTATAGTTGTATTATTGCCCACGTTATGTTCTGTTATTAATGTTAGTATAGTACATGCATCACATGAATTAATTCTAAATCATAAACCTATAGTAAAACTGGAAGTCAATTATAGTTATATGATAACACATCCATTCAAATAAATGTTATCTTATTTGCAATAACATTTCAAACAGATAAATCTGTTTTAGATTGTTTTGTGCAGTGCAGTTGCACATACATGTACATGTAGATGTGTACCTTCTGCTCAATGACATTTACTTCATCCTTTTTCAGATGGTGTAGTTAATGAACAAAATGTTAATTTCTAATCAATATTCTGCAATTGTTTGACTGTTACAATCTATTTAACCTATTCAACTTGAAATCAATATTTGAATTGAAAACATTGAATTCTTCATCCATTCACTGCCCTAATCCATCAGTCATCAAAAAGCACTGACGATTTACAATATTGATTCTTCTACAAAAAAAACACTAAATTTTGCATGCTGCAAATATCTATCTTCCCTTATCCATGGGTTAAAAGATTGATTTTTGTTTTATTTTCCCCATACACAGACAATCAATTTTCACTGTCACTTATACAATGAATTCAACTTTCATTATTGATCGATAGCTTTGGTTCATTCAATATGTTAATCATCAGTATTGACTATTGGGAGGCAATGATCAATACAGAGCAGGCTGGAACCAATACTGTATGAGGGCATTATTGATTATTCCCTTAGTCCAGTTTTAATCAATACTGGAATAGAAGATGGCATCCTCTAATCCTGATATTGGAAGGTTGGTTCTAGCGACAGACTCCAATTCTAACACACACAGCATAACATGTATTGAAAATGTTTCCTTATATTACACATGTATGAAAGATGTTTGTTGCCAGAACTAAATGTAGACGGTGCTTTTCCTGTGAGGTACCATTGTCAAGCATTGGTCAAATCAGGATAAACTATCCTGAAAAACAGTAAGAGAATGCACACAACAAGCATTAGTGTGGTACTCCCATAGTATTAACTGCCACTGAGAATCTTCATTAGGTGAAAAATAAATGTATACAGGCACACAATTAAGAAACAAATCTTACAAATGACATTATCATCTACATGTTCATTACTGCTGAGCCATTGCCTTTTGATTCATTCATCAGCACATAATTTGATACAACTCACACACAAACATGCAAGCAACCTTATGGATAAGAAGTAACTATAACTGTTAAACTCGCGGATACAACCATGTGTAAATCTCTTTTGGGAGGAGTGTTGGCTCTGAAAAAAGCCGGTGTGATCTTGACGTTTCAAACAGTATACTCTGCTTGTCTTCAGGAGAATGTTATGGAACGGATGCAGTTTGTGGGGTTCTTCCAGTGTTCTCCACACACGTATTTTGGGAGGGCGGGCCGCCCTCCCAAAGCTTAAGGCCGCCCTGCCAAAGAATTGGCCGCCCTGCTAAAATGATTGGCCGCCCTGCCAAAAAAATGACAAACAGACTATTTTTAGCCTGCATTTAATGCGATCAAACGAGTAACCGACGAGCCAAACCTGACTTCCAAACTGCAGCATCGGAATTGCGATCGTTCATTTCAGTATACAAACGTTAAAACACGATGCACACACAACCACATGGTTCCTACTGCTGAGTATATCCACCACACACCGCACGTGCATCAGCCCATCAACGTTCGTTCGCCCAACGTCGGCAGGCCATGCAGTAGCGCATACACAACACCACGGTCCAAAGTCCAGGCTAACCAACATTCCGCACGCTGCGATTGGCCGTAGATTGTTGTTGATAATTACCATATTCATAAGAGAGCTTGCTAGACTCCAACGCAGTACACGTTTACGAGCCGAGAAAGAATTGCCACACAGTGTGCCGCACGACTGCAGATTGGTACAATGTACAGCCTTGAAGGATATTCAAACATTGATAACTTTCGCCGATAGAGGGCGATGCGGGGCAAAGTTCATTGAATTTGTTCTCAATGTTTGTTGTTAACGGATCGTTGAATGTCGATGATTTTATTGCAAACGAAGTTCTTAACAACGGAACCTTTCAGCGCTAATTCATGAAAATGGTTGTTGATGCAAAAAGTATTATTAAGGGCAGAAATTAGGGGATAAGATCGTCCAAAAACAAGTTGTTTTTTTTTTGTTTTTTTTCGTTTTGAAAATTGCATGTGTAGGCTATCCGATCACCAGCTTTCTAAAACCCCACACTGTGCGGCATATCATCCCTTTGATGTTTTTGGCGCGGCGCACAAAGTAAAATGTATAACAAATTGTAGGTTTTGAATTAGTTTTTCAAATAAGGTTGTTCCGCCCGAAATGGATGTTAATTATTCTCCTTAGGTAGTGTCGGTGATTAGGTGGGCCGGGGATTAATAACTATATTTTTAAGAAAAGGATTATCTCAAGTGTTTTTTTGCTTTCACGTCCGATGACGTCATATACCAATGGGCGCCATTTTGATTACGTCATATCGACGGGGGCCATTTTGATTACGTCATGCCGCCCTCCCAAGAAAAAAGTCTGTGGAGAACACTGTTCTTCCATTATTGCTCTTTTATTCCCCCAAAAGAATCCCTGTCCAGCACAACTTGAACAAAGAAAACCTTGTGGGTAACATTGTTCCATTGTTTACAGGACACCATATAATTTACAAATCTCTAAAATTTGAATCCTAGTCTCTAATTAAACAAAAATTGTATAAATGCCTAATAATGACGTATGAACATTGTTTGCAACAATGTACTCCAATAACATCAAGTCAAAGTTTCACTGAGCTCAAACTGCTACAACATACAGTGTACCACATTTTTACTTTTAAAAACAATTTTGCACATCGAATCTTTTCAAAGAATTTCAATTTATGAATAAAAAAAGCTAGCACCAAAAATTAATTTCTGTATGCCAAGGGCTTATCCAGCAACCCCAAACAACAATCCCCAGCCCCCACCTCCGTGCACCTGAAAAGAACACAATGTTGGCAGTTGAGTGGGAATCCAATTACTAGGCAGGATCACATTAAATCCATATGGATCAGCACATTTGCCAGGAGCATTATTGGGTTGACATCCCCATTGCAAAACCACAAACTCCATTTTTTTCGATGAATAACAAATCTAGTGGACATTTTCAAATGGTTGATGTAAAACATCTTGGCCAGCAGGCTGATCCAAAATGAGAGGATTCAATAAAAATGTAGGTTTTGGAGGATGAGCATGGATCTGTACAAGCTTATTCCTCTTTTTCTTTAAGAGGTTGGACAAGTCTCAAAGAGAGTAAAGTAAAACAGCTGATGTACACTTCCCAAAGAAAAGTAGTAAAGAACCATTCAAACATTTGCACAATTTCACTACCCCCAAAGTTTCCCATGAAAAGCAGTTTAAGAACTTAACAGATTGTAACTTCCCAAATTCCAAAATTTCTAGGGGGTTTCCCTGACACAAACTATCTTCTTAAACTATGAATATTCTCAGAAGTAGTCATTATAGAACATCTTATCACTCTCCACTTGTTATGAAATACATTTGAATTACCTGGGAGATCAATGAGTTTCTTGTACACAGATAAGAAGGAGGCTTCCGCTGCTTTGCTGCGTTTGGAGAGAGCATCAATCTCAGACTGGAAGAGTTTCAGGAGGGGCGAGACAGACTTGCGAATATCCTGTGATTTAACCCAAAAAAGTCAGTACATTAATGATACATGCATACGTAGGATTAAAACTTTGCAAAGTGGAAACCTAGAGAAGTGGTTTCTTCAAAGGTACATCTAAAGTTGGTCATCCATCCCCCTAACATAACCTACAAGTTTTTCAAAACCTTGGGGAGAATAAATGAACCGTTTATCCAAGGAATTTGAATGCAAATTTTTCTTTCAATAGGGCAGGACTTGAACATCTTAGAATCAAGGCAAGTTCAGCCATAGAGACCAACTCAACTCTGATGGGATACATGTACAGAGGAACAATGGCACAGACCAATTGCAGAGATCCAAGTTGCTTTCAAATATTCAACAAGGTCCAAAATGGCACACAGAAAATAATTAATTAGTATGTGGTATTTTAGCACTAGCCCTTTTACCTCCGGTGTATTTTTCTTGAACTCCCTGCTCTGTTCCACCAGCTTCTTCCTCGATGAATCACTCTCATCCTGACGACTAGCAAGTTCCGTAGCAGTTGTGTCTAGCTCCCTCTGTTGACAAAACGTAACATTAATTATCTTATCAGGTCCAGACAAAAAAGGAACTAGAAACCAAACATATATTTAAGCTTAAAAAGATTACTAAAGATTAAGCTTATTCCATTTTAGTGTATCGTGACAATAAGCAGCTTACCCTTGATCTGTAAGCAATAACAAAACAAAAAACAGTTTGGATGGATTTTGTCCCTTTTTCTAAGATAGAGCCATATTTATTATTGACACAAATCATCACAACACTGCAACAATGACAATATAAAACATGTAATGACATCCAATGAAAAACATGGCATTCATACTGGACAATATAACATTTTAGTGTTAATGTACCATTCACAGACATCACAAATGTTACTTTTGTGTAACTTGACTTCCAAAGTGGCAGATATCATACCGTGTATGATACGTGTACACGTAGACTGTATGTAATATTTGAAATGAGTCTTCAATGTATTTGAAAGTGTAACACACTCTTTACGGAATGCGCACTCGCATTTCCGTGCATGTACATGTATGTGCAGATACAGCAAAGCACACAATCAGTGGGAATCAGAATCAACATGTATGACTGGCGATTGCACATACATACAATGATTGTACATGTACAGTACATGTATACATATGTACATGTACAGTAGGAATTGTACCAATGATTTAGGCTGTACAATACAAAATGCATTATTCACAGAGTGTAACTTGATGAACTCTATTTCTCCACTCTCGGTCCATCTTCAGATTCTCCCAGTTGAAGTTCCTCACAGGCTTTGATATTGGTACACTACCTGCTACAAAGCCAGATTAACAACCGGTAAATTTCCAATAACTCTCACATTAAGCACTGCTAATTCACGTAGCACTCGCAGCAATCATCGCCTGATCAGATTATACCAGCCCCATATTGCTGCAATCGCTCTGCAAGGTCAGGCTCACAACCAATAAAGAGCCTCTGGAGATAAGAAGTAATTTTGGCCAAATTTGATCAAAGGTATCGATGTTTTCCATGCTAAAATAAACGATGACGACTGGACTGTCAAGGGACAGGAAGAGTCCAGAGTTGGTGAACACAAACAGGTAAATACCACACGTGTACATTGTACAGTGACTGTGGGATACGCGTGAACGTCAGGGTCCTTAGCCATCAGTGAGTATCAATTCCTTCACTGCAAGACTCATCAAGAAATCAATACATACAGAAAATCAAAACAAAACAAAGTGAGCTTTAAAAAAAAATGCTCACAGTTTAAAGTAAATTTAAGAAAACGAAAGTCATGTTTCAAGATTCAAAGTACACGAACAGTACTGTCAAAGTTTAGCATAGTTCAACTGGGACAAATTGCTTGCACTATTGTCAAACTCACATCCCATTGATTCTTGGTTGGGTGATCATATTCAAATACTCTTAAATCCATATCTATAATTCCATTTTATTTTTCAAGCAAACATGAAATGTTGTTTTCCCGGTCAGGATACAACTTGGCCTTGGGTTTCCTATGCGAGTCAAGTACATTACATGTAACTCGGGTACCAAAAGTGCACAACTGCACACTGGTACACCCACTCCTGCTTTATTTTGCAGACTACTTCACTTCAGTGTGCAGGTATTCCACACTGTTTAATCTCCATAATAAGTTCTAGTGTGCTTCTTATTGATAAGAGACAACACAATCCACACAACCCTGTAAATCTTAATATGTTTTCTATGAATCAATATAACTCTAATAGTGGCTCTACTGATATGTATTTATTAGAGCTCTGTCTTTAGCAGCTGTATAAACAATCCAGCTCTCTGACTATCATGTGAATCTAGGAAACATGGACTCAATAAATGAAACTCAGGCAAGTATTGTAGCATCATTGTAACATGAAGATACCATTTTTGTTCTGCTATTAGGTGTTTGTTAGAATCTTCATAGGGAAGAGGAAGTTAAGTACCTCATGTTTGTTAACTCATGCATGGAGGAATATTCCTCCATGACTCTGTTTGTAACGTCTGATTCTAAGTGGATATTTCTCAGTATTAGAGCAAACAACAGTGTGATATTACCACAGGGACTGCAGGGCTCCATTTCACAAAGAGTTAAGATTGATCTTAACTGCAAATTAATCTTAATTGCTAAGCAAAGTCTGATGTCACAATACAAATCACTATGGAAATACTGATAACTCATCTCAAGATGAATTTTAGTGCTTGTGAAACGAGGGCAGGCACATAAATGTATGGCAGGACAGCATGCTGTACAGAAGGAAGAATACTTTTTTTAAATCATGCACAAATAAACTATATGATACCATAAAGTTGTAGATAAAACCTTCCTGCATGGTAAAATTAATTCAAGTTTATTCAATTCTTACATGTTTTCAAGTTATTGTGAGAGGGAAAATGTGTATTCCCAGAGCCTGATCGTTGACCTTGTTCATGAAAATAGCTTCATTAAATTAAAGGGATTTAAAATAGTTCCTTCATATTACAAATGTGAAGCATAAAACTTAAAAGACAGTAACTGAGTCAGAAACTAATTTCACAACAACAACAAACAGAAAGGTTTTTCATCTCCAATCTACAGCACAATTCTTTTGAACATTGTCTGTAATTATTTGTTATTACAATGTACCCATAGTCTATAATACTGAAGCAGTAACTGATACTATGTAGTGTATACGTACAATGTATGTACTTTTTAAAGAATGGCTAAAATTCACTGGCAGCTTTGGTTTCAGGCAATTAAGCACTTTTCAAAGTCCTGTTGGGGTAGAATGACAGTAAAATGAACTATCGAAAGCTGCCACATCTCTAGTTAGAGACCACATACAATTCATCACTTTCATTACTGAACCTCCAGTGGTTAATTGCCCTGCCCCATGTCATGTATGTACAGTACTGACACCCTGTCTAGCCTGAGACGAAACACCACATTTTCAGCATCACTTTCTGTCTCACATCAGTCTGGTCGCAAGGTCATGAAATGAACTTCTACTCTGGCCTCCAATCATGGAGAAAGAAAATAGTGGAGCTTGAATGCTCTTGATAATTTCAAAAAGTACATGTATATGGTACATGTACATGTATATGTAAATTATTTTATACAAGATCAGTTTTGCAAAAGAATTGGAGGCATCAACCTCTTTGGTTAGTGTCCATGTGCCGTTCGTTCATACTAAAAGGCCAGTACCCCCACCCCATAATGGAATTTCAGAATCTGCCTTAAGACTAAAACTAGACTCTGCTTCAAATTGTCCTTGACAACTTCTTTCAAGTAGTTTCAATAGGAATCAATCCTATACTGTACCACTATTTTCAAGTTTCTTACTTAATTTTCTGTTTATCTAATGTATATTTATTAAGTTTCTTACTTAACTTTCTGTTTACCTAATGTATATTTATTAAGTTTCTTACTTAACTTTCGGTTTACCTAACATGCCTAATGTATATTTATTTATTTATGTATGTACTCATTTATTTATTTGTTTATACAAATTTGAAAACACATTATAAAATGACAAACTTGAATCTAAAATGCTCTAAAGAGTTTGAGAACGAAAACATGGTCTGAGTAGTAAATACAAAATATTGCACAGTTTGCATGAATGTGTGTCCCCATCAAGTTTTTAACAAGCACAGTACGTGTACAATGTATCCTAAATCCTTGTGTGAAAAAATTACTGTACAGTAAATAATAGAATACTGAAATCCAAATTTATTTTTACATGAATGTTTGTTCAAGCAAATTTATTTGTCCTTCCCTTCAAACATACATTGGATTTGTCAAAGACTAAATAATTGACTAATTAAATTACCGAACATGTACGTGCACCGAGTGTATTGTGCATTCTGAAGAAAGAAAATATGCAGGTTGCCAAATTTTAAAGAAATGAAACAACATTGTATTGTAAGGAGCGATTTCATTAAACAAAATTAGGTCTTGCAAATGGTTTTTTAAATCAGAAATATTGCTGTATGCATGTCAATATTGATGTAAAAATAATCTCTTTTGGGTTGTTCAGGCTTTTGAAAAAAATACAACTCATAACATAATATACTCAAACTGTGAGTAACATGTTTTGTTATGCATACATGATGTAATGTACTTTCAGTAATCATCTATAAGAATGTATGCATCAATTTCTGATGGAAACAAATGAAAAATAGGTCAGAAGGAAGGCATGTCCACGAATCTCAAAACCCTCTGTAAATTAATTCATTTGTACCAATGGGTTTGGGAGATCACAACCAAGTTCACCTACTCATGCATGATTGTGCAACTAGAGGCAACCCCTGTCAGCAAATGTTTGAACTGATCAGGGAAATTTAATTTCAATCACCCAAACGTTCTCTGTAAACTTCATCCCTACTCAAGGGTTTATGGAGTTGATCGTGGTGTACATAGAGTGCAAAAGAAAGAAAAATACTGGAAAATAATTGTTTCAAAAATTTCTTAACTCGTGGTTTGGGGAGATCATGTCTGACACTTGCCTGAAAGAAAAAAGGGGAGAGCAAAAGTTTGGACCAAATGCTTCAAATATTATCTTCTACAATAAACATGATAAAGCCTGTCCAAAAACACTGTCCTAAATTATTTCCACTCCAATTATTACATTGTATTCCGAAAACTGTCATGATGAATGTACACAGGGAGGAGAATGGCGAACAGATGATTCAAAATATATCATCCACATTTTATACCTATGAAGACCCAAAAGATTCCTTGTACAATGTATGTGTGTATGCTTTATGCACAGACAGAGGTTTTGAAAGATACACAACACAGAGCATAGAGCAAGGTGCACAGAGAGACCTACTTTCTTCCTAAAGTTGCTAATGGTGTCACTTTATGGAACATTATCCCCACTATGCCTTGTGGGTTGCGTGATTGATTGACTCTATTGAGCTCTTAATGCCATGGTTGGGAGATCTACCCAAGATGGATTTATGAAGGGATCAGGTAAGCACTGGGCCTGGAGGTTAATGTTTCCTTCACCACACAAAACAAGACATGCTAAAATGGAATTGTCCCTTCCCTTTTTACTGAGGAATGAAGTGAAATTTAAGCGACTTGGAAAGACTTACAAAAATGGCACAACCCCTACGGATGTAATGGGTATCTAATGAGGTCCACATATTGAATTTACTTTATAATTGGCACAATGAACTTGTTAGTGGTTACATGCACTTAACTCTTGACACTCCCAATTGCAGGGTAAAATGATCGGATTTAACATCGAAAGAACTTAAGAGAGTGCAAAACATCAGCGCTTGTAAGGAATTGAAATTACTGAAAAGAGAAGAAGAACGCTATAAGACTTCTGTACATTGTAAACAAATCATATTTTCATAACATACAGTCTTGATTAACAATGATTAATGTTCAGTCTCCCTATATCCTTTCTTTGAGAAAGTAGACATTCTCATTGTCAGATTAATCATGACTAAGCTGGAGAAAGTAGACACTCTCATTGTCACATTGATCAAGACTAAGCTGGAGAAAGTAGACATTCTCATTGTCACACTGATTGTGACTAAGCTGGAGAAAGTAGACATTCTCATTGTCACATTAAAGGCATCGTACACGTTCAGTATTTGTCAAAGACCAGTGTTCTCATTTGGTGTATCCCAACATATGCATAAAATAACAAGCCTGTGAAAATTTGGGCTCAATTGGTCATCAAAGTTGCAAGAAAATGATGAAAGAAAAAACACCCTTGTTGTACAAATTTGTGTGCTTTCAGATAGGAATAAAAACTTCATGCAAGAACTTTTTATTATTTTAGTGAGAAATTACCTCTTTCTCAAAAACTACGTTACTTCAGAGGGAGTCGTTTCTTACAATATTTTATATTATCAATAGCTCTCTGTTGCTTGTTACCAAGTCAGTTATGCATATATATATTTTGAGTAATTACCAAACGCGTACGATGCCTTTAATTTTGACTAAACTGGAGAAAGTAGACATTCTCATTGTCACATTAATTGTGACTAAACTGGAGAAAGTAGACATTCTCATTGTCACATTGATCAAGACTAAGCTGGAGAAAGTAGCTATTCTCATTGTCACATTAACTGTGACTAAGCTGGAGAAAGTAGACATTCTCATTGTCACATTAACTGTGACTAAACTGGAGAAAGTAGCTATTCTCATTGTCACATTAACTGTGACTAAGCTGGAGAAAGTAGACATTCTCATTGTCACATTGATCAAGACTAAGCTGGAGAAAGTAGACATTCTCTTTGTCACATTGATCAAGACTAAGCTGGAGAAAGGAGACATTCTCATTGTCACATTGATCAAGACTAAGCTGGAGAAAGTAGACATTCTCATTGTCACATTGATCAAGACTAAGCTGGAGAAAGTAGACATTCTCATTGTCACATTAACTGTGACTAAGCTAAATAAAGTAGACATTCCCATTGTCAATTTTTAAAGTTAAACAATACCATGACTGGATGCACTTATTAAGAATTTAAACTCCCATCAAGTGGAACCCTTGTTTTTAAGTCTACAGTTCTTGTTTTTAAGCACAGGTTTAAAACTTGCACTGGTAACCTTATTTCTTTTATCAATGAGTTCTTATTGAAATGACCATACATGTAGATTATCTACCAACAGTACAATCACATGATCTGTAGTGCAATGCCATTAGCTTTTTACTCTTCTACACCCTGGTGAATGATGGATGGTTATTGGCGTGGACTCTCACAGAATGCCCATCAAAACACATTTGTCATGACATCAACTTATTAGCTGTGATATGTGTCTTGTTATGCCAGGGGTATCTCATCAGTGTGTGGCAGATCCCTGCTCATTTAAACTATTTGTGACTGCTACCAAGGCAATGTATGTGTACAATGTACTTCCATCTGGGATTGCACAGGACTGCTTCTTAGAAAGAGTGCATCCATTTCAATACTCAACTCGTCATGGGTTGAAGACTAACATTGACTTGTGTACAAGTTCCTGCAAAAATGAGATTTAAATCACACACAAATTTGAAAAGGAAACTGGCACTCTAGAAACATGTATTAGGTTAATACATGTAGCTTTCCAATGATACGAAACACGGGACATAGTGTAAATATTACTTCATGTACATACAATGTGATGTGTTCAACTGAACGACATTAAAATTCAAAATCCATGCTGCAGTTTCAATTAACACAGACTGCACCAGTAAGAACCATGTGAGGAGTACCTACAAATCATATACAGATCTGAAAGTGCACAGGATTGTGTACTAATTGTACTTTGAACAGATCTATAATATGGTTAATTTTGGAGAAGAGTCTAGCTGAGTTCAGGTCAACTGCTCAATTTAACACTTGAGTAAATCTCATTCATGCTTTTTCATCCTATTCATACATTGTATGAATGCGCTATACTCTTGTTCATTAGGTGCTTACTCAGGTACAACAAAAGACAGGTAGATTCAGAGAGGCAAGAACACAGTGCAGCCTTCTTACTTAAGATTACTGATCACAGTGCACCTCCCTTCATCATGTCCTTTGATGCAAGGTATTTTTCACAACAGACGACTTTTCCAATTCAGAACAAAAATCACAAATTGATGTAAAACTACTTGGTGTAAATGGTATGCGTCAACAATTTAACATTCTCTGAAGAATCTACAAAAAGATTCCCTTTTCCAAACACTGCAAGTTCAACTTTCATAGTTTCCTTGGTTGAACCATACATTCAGTAATGCGGTGCACGTGATGCACATTGTTCAGCATAAAGAGACAAGCTTTGACAGAATTGACCCTCTTGGCTGTTGGCTGTGCAGCCATGTTGAACTTGAAGTCTATGTGTTCATTTTAATTCAGGGAAGCTTAGAATAATCAAGCCATTAGTTAAATTGTAGTTTGATAATAGATCGAAAATAACCTACTAATAAATGAGTGTGTATTATGTATCAAGGCTACAAGTACTACATCCAATATAAAGATTATCAATTGTGTTAATTGATAAGCGGACTGCCCAGCCACCACTCAGCCCAAGTTCAATCATGCTATCCAGCTCCTGGTTCAATTTCCCAATTCAGCTAGGGACAGAGTTTCAATCAATAGCCCCACCACCACAGAGCTCTGGACGATCGAGGCTTGTCGGGCAAAAGCAAACGTCCCTTGGTTTCAAGCCCGTCAGCTTCCATCGATCTTGTTAATCAATAGATTCAATAACCTCAGCAGAAATTGAAAGCCTCTTCCAATGCAGCGGACTGAGTCCAGGGGAGCCGGGGGGCCCCCACGGCAGCTGAAACACCGCTGCGCGCACGCACACATAGACTTGGCTTTCTCAATTATCGGAACACGTCACCTATAAAATTTCCGAGCCAAATATGCACCTGCTTTGACACTTGGACTCTCGCGGGATGCATCGGGAAACGGAGGGAAAGAAGAACTGATGAGATATTGATCTGTGTTGTTTTGAGGAGCCGACCGCTTCTAACTTATTGGTTTACGGTTAAGGGGGAGTGGGAAAGGAGAGGACTGAGTGTTCAACTTGAAGCTAACTGAGTCATTTCTGTTGCAAAGAGCATTGAATGAGCTAAACTGTAAAAGATACAATTGTTTCATTTATTGACACCAAACAAATGTATATTAAACATGTATTATATGATATGTACAATACACACTTGTTAATAATTGCTTTGTACATTGTTTCCTTAACATTTTTGTAGCAGCATAGAAAGTAAACATGTACCAGGTACTTCACCTGAGGAAGAACTTGAAGAATCAAGAATGAATTTTCCAGGAATATATTGGGGGGTTTTTCATACTCAATTTTTTTTAAAGTGTACTAAATTTACTAAATTTACTTAACAAATTATACATGTACTACAGAATTTGATTGACAATGTAATTTTGAAAATGAACGCAAGTAAAACAAAAATGCATATTCAGTTCCAATAGTTACACTACTTCATGAAAAATGGCAGGCATTGCCTCCATGCTTCTGGTTATAGCCTTGATGCCCTTTGAAACATTGCAGTCGAAATTTACACAAAGTATCGGACAAGCCAATGAATATTACTGCAAGGTCATCATCAATTGGCCATCTTCTTTGTACATTATATTGTTTTTATTGCTTGCCCATCCTTAAAGACAATAGTCCCTTAACAAACCGTACAGCGTTTTTTTACCAGCCACCCCCACATTGGACCAGCATCAAACTCAACTTACTCGTCTTTGTAAAAATAGAAGCCCTATTTCCCCTTACCCAATACTAATCAATATATTGCATTGTTAGCTTGCCTCTACACGACAATGACTCTGAGCAAAGGACTGCTTTCACTCTGTGTCAGGCAATATTGCAGTTGCTTGAAATTGATTACACCAATGACGGAAGTTAACGCATCACCAGGCCCTTACTCATTAGCAGAAAGCAATAAAGGTAACAATGAAATGCACCAGCGCTCCAACTCATGTGTGATCAAAAAAGAGGGAATAACAAATTAACTATTTTATACATGTACAGTGGGCTGTACCATTGCTTGCTTAAAGGAAAGGTATTTTTGAATCGGCTCTTTGTACTAAAGTGCTTTCATGGAATTGTATTTATAACTGGATGCTTCATCAAAACACATGAATAAGTTGTGACGTCATCAAGAAAACAAAACAGAATACATTCAAGTTGTTAGATATGGTTTTAATTCCCCCAAAGGTATGTTGTTGTGTATCTTGACACAAAATACAGGTTTTTATCCTTGTTTTTCTTAGTATTCAAAATTACTTCCCCATTGATTGGTTTATAAGTGAACCAGTTTTCAAGAAGTAAGATAAAGTATGTTTTCAGACGGTCATTTATAACCATGTGAAGAGTTGAGTGAAACCAGCAAACTATTCAGGCAGGCACTTTAATTACACCAATGACATTGTTTAAATAAATAAAACAATTATTTAACCTGCATAACAATATTTAACTTGAAGTTTAAATGTAAAACTTTCCGACTTGTGATTTGTTTTATTTTTCTACTTTTGGTCAAATCAAATTCATTAATAAACATTAATAAACATTAATAAACATGTATGAGCATGGCTAGCACGTATCTCTCCATTTCTTTATTTGTAATGTAAGGCCATATTATAGAGTCGGTGGATTTCTTTATGACTGATTAAACCTTTACCATACACAGATAATACTTTTCCAGTTTCAAGAAGTTATTACAAGACAGTTAAACATGGAATACTAACCTTGACAAATAAAGAAGAGAAAAGGATATTTATGACTACTTCATTACTTAATGCAGGCATTATTAACATAATGGCTCAGGAGTTCGTGATGGAAGAATAGATGATTGAAATTGGGTCACAAACACAAAATGCATCCGTGGCATTAAAAAAAAAGGAAATTTAGTGATTATTATGATTTGGAGGCCCGTGTGTTGCCCGGGGGGAGTTGGTTAGTGCGTGCGCCATTCAATCATTGAATGGTCCGGTGTACCACCCTGCAGCCGTACGAATCAATACCGTATGAGACCGGGGCAATATTGAAAGGTTAATGGATGGACGTAATTGATGTGATGGCTCCCTCTCTAATCAATATGACAAATGCACTGCGCCCCACGTTCAATGCGGGTTCCATGGACTTTTTATTTTGTTTCTCTGATTCTTTTTTCTTTCCTCCTCACCACACGGAGGATGCACTCACACTTGGCTGATGTGTTCTCCTGCAGATGGTTTTTTGTGATTTAATGAAGCCTGACTTCTTTGGATGAATAAAAAGTAAATTCCTACCTCCCCTCCTAAACACACTCACAAATAAAATAACTGAAAATCTATGAAAACTAAACCAGGAAAACATACTACATGAACATTGTTTTTCTGTTTGTTCTCTAGACTCTTTTCAATTGCCAGAAAATATAAGCAGATCCAATCGTGTTTGCACTGCCTTTTAATGCTGTATCACAAACATGTTATATTTACATGATTTATGGTCTCATCTTGCTGTAAAAGTAATGTTTTTTTTATTCTTAGCTGTACTTCTAATGCATTTAAATTTACAATACAAGAAATCAGCAAAATAAGAGTTATTATACATGACAGCATTTTTCTATTTTTAAGCCTGTGTTTATAGCCCAATTTGTTAAACTTAATTTTTCAGATGTATTTTAATAGGGGACTTGGTTACTGATATTTGCGGTTTGTTGTTTACTTTTCTGATATGTATTTTCAGAATTTTATGACCACAGGCTTTTTATTAAATGACAGATTATTTTGAATTTCAGTAAACTTGGTGTTAATTGCACACTTCGGGCTGCAATGTAAAGTTCACAAAACAAAACAGTTATGTGCACATTATTAGGTACCACTACCAGCAACATATTTCCTTTGCATGTTGATTATTTTAGTCATTGAGTAACCATGAAGTAATCAACTGACAATCTATGCATCAATGTTTTGATAATTGATGCAACACACTTAGTGTATGAGTAATTGCCTTATACGGTTTCTCTAAATTGGATTTTAATTCTGTTTTTACCTTACAAAAGCTCATCTATACATATACATACATGTACATGTAGGTGTAAACATCAGTGAGGCCACTAGTTCACACCTTCCTGTACACATCATGCATCTTGACAATTATTCAAACATCGATTAGAATCATGTACATTCTCAACTCCAGTGTTCTCCACACGTGAATTTTAGGAGGGCCAGCTACCCTCCTAAAATTTCAGGCCGTTCTGCCAAAGAACTGGCCGCTCTGCCAAAGTAATTGACCTTACTGCCAAAAATTGAAAAATCATGGACAAATGCAACTTCGATCCCAGCGCGGAATGCTGATTTTAAGTTCCCTTCAAGTTCAACACATACTTTTTTCCGCCAGGCGCTCACTCAAACAAGTAGCCGTGTTGGGGAGCTCGCTGACCACCAAACTGCTGCATTGCGATCACCCTAGACTGCGTACCAAAAAAGTCTGTGGAGAACACTGCAACTCAACTGATTATTAAGTAGGATTTGAAACTTTGCATAGTGGAAATACGATATGGAAAGGTTTGCGGTAACACCATGTAACTGATAATTGATAGAACGTCTTGTGAGGAGAGTGTTTTCCATTATGAAACTGTTCAAACTACATGTACTTTTTTTGAAATCCATTTGTAATATTATTGTTTTGTACGTTATGCTTTCTTTATTTTCCATCCCATACTACATTTTCAAAGAAATCACATGTAGCTACTGTATTACATGTAGACATCAGGTTGAGCATTGGTTAGTGTTGACACAGCTCAAGTTCTATGGACTAAGATTCCCAAAATGCTATTTACAGTTGATCCTTACAATAGATTTGTTGTAGAACCCATTAGATACACATGTACAGGAATGTACACAGGATACATCAATTCAATACCAAATTTCCAGTATTTGTTAAATGTATAGTGTACTGTACAGGGCAATCTTATATGCAATGCATTAATATTGTATGGCTACGGTTTTAAATCAGAAGGGTACATCATTCGGGAATACTAATGAATGTTTGGACAATAATTGTTTTGACTATACATGTAATTTATCAGTTATTACACTTAAAAATAAGTACCCAGTTTTTGTCGAACTGATTTCAAATTGGAGCGATATTTGAACACAAAATTTTAGAACTGTACCTAAGGCAGGCTGTAATGGCTGTAATAAACTGCGAGGAACAATGTACGTATGTAAAAGTACATGAACAATATGAACCAGTGGACACTTTAAAATTCTGTGAATGACAAACTGAAATATATTATACCATCATCAAACACAAAATTCACAGCCAACTATATGTACGCATACAAATATTTCAATACCTTCATGATCACTATCAATTACTATTCAAAACACCTTTCTGCTTATTCAGATGTTTTTCAGCTTTCATTTTCCAAAACCCATCACTGCCCTCCAAAAAATTAATAACAAAATGCCCAGGAGATACAAAGTAATTATACCAATTCATTGTTATCAAACAGCAATACAACTCGGCACTGCATCATCAATAATTGAGTCCACGAAGCAGGCATTCTTTTCATAATATCTCCCTGAAGTCAAACCCTCCCATTTCGTTTTTGATCATTCATGGCGCAGATAATAACAAGCAATAGCAATTTTTAATGACAGCACAGTTGAGAAGTGGAATCATTCACTCTTGCCGGGCTGGCATTAATTAGCTCCCAGGAGAATGGACATATCACAACCAGGAGAGAAAATATGGCAGAAGGTGAGAGTATGGAGATAGAAGGGGGGGAGAGAGAAGGGAAGATGGTATATATAAAATTATTTTCCAATTTTCTTACAACAGTGTTTTTATGTGTGTGTGTGTGTGTGTGTGTTTAGATTTGCTACTACGGACAAATACAAATTGGTGGATTCACTCAATCATTCATGGGCCAACTCCCGGTGAGGTTACCGTACTTCGGTGCCCAGCCACATCAGGGATACTGCTCACCAATATTTAAATAACTAATTTCAATGGGGTGTCAAAAGCTAAATGAAGTTTCCAGATATTATTTATTCGATATGGGAATATGAGATGGGTTTTGTTTGACTCGAAGTATGATCAATTACAGGATACAAGCAGTGTGTAAAGGAATGAAAAGTCATGAAAAGGGATGTTCATCATTGTATACTTATATGTACATGATGTAAGCAAAAGTAAAATCTTTGGAAGTCTTTTTTTTCTTTTTCTTCTTTAATATAGGCCTCAATATTTTCAAGTAATTTTCCATAATACTCCCTGTTGTTGTGTTCTAATTATCATTGCTTTTCATGTTACTTTACATACTCTATGTACAATGTACACTACTAAATGTACATGAAGATGTAACATTGAGATCCTTAGATTCTGCTAGGCTGATGAACACAAACCAGGGATGTACTTTAAACAATCTTTTTAAGGTATAGCTTTGGAAGTTTGACAGTTGTGTTGTCAAGAAATATCATGAAAAACTAACATGAACATTTATTTGAAGCAAATATTGTATGTGACCTGTACACCATGTACATGTACGTAAATACCTAGTGTGTACAGTAGGTACACAAAATGCACTTTGACCGAGCAAGTTTTTACAAAAAGAGTCATGTTTATTTGGACGACAGTACGTACTGAACTCATCAGAGGCAGTTGACGAGTACAAAACCACCCCTCTACTTGATTCACTTTAAAATGGTAAAATAGAACTTATTTTACAGTGCTAGACTTCACCAAGACTAAATTGGCTGCCCCTGAAAGGGGTTAAGGACAGTATCAGGCTTAGAAGTGAAAACCAAAATTAACAAAATAATTTGTCTTATTTATCAATCATATCAGACTATACAAACATACAGATTATGTTCATCAAAATGCATCAACCAAAGTTGCAAGCACTTTAATTCACTAAACATTACTCCAGCGAGGTTAAGTAAGTAGGTACACTAAACAAACCCTAAATTGCACTTAACCAATATCTGAACTAGATAAAAAGAACTTTCTAGTAACATAGACTCCTTTTAATTAAAACCACCAATTTCAAGATGATCCTCTCAACACAGAAAGCATTAAACCTATGGATATTAAGATGAGCCGAAATCAATATAAAGAAAGCCATGGTACGAGATCAATATCATATGATACAGGCTTCCTATTTATTCAGACAGGCGTATGGGACAGCCAGAACGGTGAAAGGAAATTAATGTTATCGACAAGACAGGACCAGGCAACCGTGCAAATGACGTTAAGACGAGTTTCATCCGCGGCCTGCTCTACGCCAAAGGGATACACAGGAAATTGAGAAGATTTGGGCCTAGCAGCTTATACAGAATAACAGAGAGAGAGTGAGATGGGGGAACAATGAGGCTTCTGGATTCATGGGGTTTATATGGAAATCGACCATCTCAATTTCCTGCAAGCCACTTTTTTATGACGTTTGAAAATTGTTTTCAAATAACGAGTGTGAAAGCTAATGTAACTGTTAGTTGTTTATTATCTTCACTGGAGCTTTATGAAACATGAACATCAATGCATTGACATTGAAAAGGTTTAATTTCCTTAACTTATTTACTTGGCACACACTTTGCAAGTTAGAGAGTTACGTGTGATCCCAATTTATCCTCAGCAGCAATTCAAACCATTACCAACATTTCTGAAGCATTCATTAACAAAATTATCACAGAAAGAACCTTGAGTTAACTACTGTCTTAAAAAGACAGCTTATTTTCATTTTAAACCTTAGCTACATGTACATGTAGATGAAAAAGTCAATCCAAACTACAAATTACTTCTATACATGAGAGATTGATCAAAGCTTTATCAGCTCTCTGCTAACTAACTTTAAACATTATGAAAATTAGCACTTAATTTTCCCTGAGTAACCAAAACTGTATCTTAAAGCTGTATGCAAGGCCATGGTCGAACTCCAGTGATCAAGCTAACTACATCAAGATATTCATGGTTTGCACAGATACCAAACAATGACTGTGTCTGCCACAACAGATCACATCAAAAGAAAAGAAATCGCTAATCTGATTCCAGTCAGGTTATTAAAATAAGGTTGCTTCTAATTCATTTCCCCTCTCACTCATATTAAAAAGCAGGCGGCTAATCAATCATTCTACGAGACTTAATAACTGGATTTCCTTGTGGGGCTACGCGCAAACACAGTTATCAATGGCGGTAGGCTGAGCACAATGCCTTGTTGTCAATACCCAACTCAATATATGTGCACTATTTGAAATTAGAATGATTGAGATGTATGTACAATGTATCATCTCCAGACAATGTAATGAAAACAAATTTTAAATTCAAAACTAATCAGATTCAAAATGTTTCATCAAGGAAAATCTGGTGATAAAGAGCACACAATGTACAAGTAGCTACCAAGATTTATTTAATTATGTTTGTTCGACCTTCTATCATCCACCATACCTGAACCCTCAACTTGTGTGGCCTCTCTGTACAGTAGTTCTGTGGGCCTTTCTAAAAATGGGCCATTTTCATACATAATCAGTTGGTGTAATAAAATAATCTATAAATAATAATAATACCTGGTGTTCAAAGCACTTATCATTATTTATTTCCAGACAAGTTTTTGAAGTTTATGAATTATGAGACCAAGTGTTTAGAAGGTGCTGTGGCATATGAAACACCGGGGCAAACCCCTTCTCTTAGCAATAAGCGTAAACTGCTTTTTTTAACGTGCCTTACAAAACTACGACAACACACAGACCAACGGCCTAACGTTCCATCTGAAGGACAAAGCAATAATGGTTACATGTAAGTGTCTTGCTCAAGGACACAAGTGTCAAGACCGGGACTTGAACCCACACTCTGCTGATCAGATTCACCAGAGCTTAAGTCCAGTGCGCTTGACCACTTGGCCATGAAACGCCAAATAACTATTTGTGACACCACCTCCGACCATGATATCACACTGAGAGACTAAGATGTATAAAACAGTACACATAAAACGATGACAATTTCATTGTTTTTTGTTTGTTTGTTTTGGGGGGGGGTTTTGTTTTAGAAAGGTAACTCAGTTCCAATTTCTTTTCAACAAACACACTTTCATGTAACCAACTGTGAAAATGTTTCCAAATTTCAGAGTCACATTTGAAACAATGAAAACAGTATTTATGTTTTGTCAGGGATTTTGTGTATACATAGGCTTATTTCAATTTGTGCTATCAAAACAATCATGTTACTTATCAGGTCTCAACTCAAATGAATTTCCTCAACACAGACAACATTTCCAGATCGGTGCTGTCATCAGGCAGTGATCTTTAAGGTTGAAATTACTCAATTGTTTCTTAAAAGTACAGTGCTTTTACAAATTCATGACTAAACATAACATATTGCAAGAAAAGTCCATCTAATGGCACTGAATGGGGGTGACTGTACATTGTATTCTTTTTATCAGGATTTATTCAGTGAACAGTGGTAAGGTTGTCATGCATCAATCTCAATGCTAATCAGTTCTAACCCCCTCCCTCTTTAAAGTACAAACACCACTGATCACCATATTTTGTGTTGATAGGAAAGCTATTACCTACTTACTGTCAATATTTGTAGAAAAGTTGTTTTTCCTATTTTGTGGGGACATCCCAACATGGCCAGCAAGATGCATTTCAACAACAAGATACATTCACATAGATCTTCAAAATCTAAGTAGGGCCTATGCAGAAAATTAAGTATATTATTTGACAGTAATGGCCTATATTCACACCACTTTCACTATAGTAAAATGATAATGAGTGCTATTGACTTTCTTATTTAAGTGGACTATTCTTCCAGTCAATGGGTTCAATTATAATACACACAATAGTCACCACTAAGTCAAACAAAAGTTAGCCTTGATCAAGGCACGCTGACCAAATAGAACGGTTACGTGTCGCATTTTGCCCCGCTTAGAGACTCCCAACATCCCATGCTCATTGCGTGGATCCACACTGTGAGTACTTGTGTACTGTACACATTAAAGGGACACACCGGCTTCGTTGGGCTATTTAGGCTACAAAATACACTAAAACATGACTCTAAAGGTCTTCCAGGAATGGAGAAGAACAGTTGAGAAAAGAAACCATCAAATTTGGCCGTTTTTACGCATTTATCAAAAAACGAAGATAACCCTCATGATCTTCGGAGATAGTTTTACTTCCAGCCGTAAAAACATTTATTACTGCACCGAATTAAACTCTGTTTTTTAACAAGAATTCATGAATATTTGACACACAAAAAAAGGTATTCAAATTATGGATACAAGTTGTAAATAATACAAAAAAATGGAACGTAATATTTTATTTCAGAGAGTCCGAGCAACGGAAGCGTGTATTACACTCAGTGCACAGTGTGGGGGCTCGCTACACGCAACACAGGGGCAGTCGTGTAGCTGGCTAGCAGAGTATCTCGGCGGTGCTAGTGCGCCAGAAACCCGCTAGCCAAGAGATAGCTGTACCTGGAAGCTCATGAACATGTGGGAGGGGTAAGGAGCCACACCACCAACTATACGTTGTTGTTATTGCGGGTTTGCTAGTCGGTACACCTCGCTGATCAAATCCGTTGTTTCAAAATCGCAACTTTTCAATGCTCTGTGTACGTTCCTTGACCCGAATTGTACCAAATTTCGTGTTATTAAATAAGATTCATGTCAATACATAGGAATACCACTTTTATATTGACGGTGCAATTAGTTTAAACAATATTTGTGACAAACAATTCCAAAAAAAAGAGGCCCCCCTAAAAAAAAAAACGGAGCCCCTGAAGGGACAAGTGAAAAAGAAATTAAAAATTAAAAGGTAGACAAAATACCTCACTCGAAATTTCTGCATATCTGCATCCCTCGACACACAAAATTCCAACAAAATCATTTCTTTTCCTCAAAATATTATTTAATTCGATGAAAATATAATTTTGTCTCACAAAGTATTATTTTTCATTTTGTGAACGCAGTGTGTTTTTCGAGGTAACAAAATAGATTATTTCTAGAAAAACAGGTTCACGTTCCCTTACACAGAGGGATTCTGAAGTCGTACAACAGTCTCTCAATTTTTTAACTAAAGCTTTAAAAATACAATTGTATTGATTTTATTTGTAAACTCCATAAATGAGCACCAAAAAAAGAGCACAAAATGAAGATTTGACAATGTATTACATGTAGGTTTTTAACATCTACCCCAAGTTGTAACCCCTACGTATTTAGTTGATTACTAGCTAATGTCAGACCCTAAACTACAGTAACTATAAATGCACTGTTAAAAAGAAGACCATACATGTAGTTAGACTCAGGTGATCAGGAGGGGGATGATGTTTGGGCTAATGCAAAAACACATTCAGATTGGCAGTGAAAAATCAAACAGCACAAGCTTTTGATTTTAACGGGTTTGGGATGGACAAGATTTGTGAGTTTTCTCTTCGTAGATGGTTGCGTGAAATCAAAGATGCCTCATCTTCTGTACATATCATACAGAAAATGGACAGATTCAACACCATGAAGCAGACATGAATTCAAATGCCTTTAATTGTGTATAAAATAAACTGCCACATTGAAATACATGTTGTAGATTGGTCAGGCCTGCCAAATAAACAATGTACACATAGTAATGATCTGGAGAGTTGCCAAGGCAAAGTTGCCTTTCTCAAAGGCTCAAAGGCTTCACTTTTCATGACAGATCATGGTCACTACGGTTTTATAGAGACCAGCGATCAGCTACATGTAAGTTATGTGTATCTGTAGTAACTCCAAAGGCTCCACTCCAACACTTCCAGTCCAGTGACCTCAGGCGTATTTGTCAAGTTTGTGTTTTCCTTGACCTTTTCATGAGAATTATAAAGTACAGCAGTATGGAGAACTCTGAATGTGATCAAGTTTAGGCATGTTAATGCACACAATTTAACTAAATTGTTAACTTACAAGCATCACTTTTACTGCACATGTACTCACAGCAGAAACAAACTAATCCATCTTAATTGTCTATTACTACATGAATACTGAATAAGACATTAATTTATATTTGGTTTGCGGTAACACCATGTGTGTATCTACTTGCCAGGTAGAGTTTGTTCTTAGAGAACTGTCTTGCTTAATTCTACTACCTCGGAGTAGATTGTTCGGGTGTTCAGGAGACTTCTCAGTTCTGAAAAGAACTGTCCTGCTTATTAACTATTACCTGGGCGGATGGTATAGAAATAGGTTGGGACTACTACTTTAGCTTATAGGATCGTAATTAACTGTACTACCGCGGAGTCAGTTCTTGGATTGGTCTCAACGTTTCGACTAGCTTGCTCTAGTCATCGTCAAGACATTAATTATAAGAAAAAAAAGTAGTATTTTAATCTCATAATTACATTCCCCAAAATTGTAAAATCCCACGATTCAACCTCCTACATTTTAGAATGGAATGTCTTAGATGAAAAACACTCAATTTTGACCATTATTTGATCATTTTACAGCAGTTGAAGCACATAAGAAATACCAAAACATGGGGTGTAATTTTAGGGATTTGTACAAACTAAAAACTGTTTTAAAACCCTAACCATGCTAAATGCAACAATATGCACCAAATGGTAAAAGTTGTTGTAATCTGTTGCATTTGGCAGTCAACTCAGATGTCATTCTTTGACTGAATTTGTTGCATTTAGCAGTCAAGTGACTTCTATTGGTGTTGCATTTTGTTGTAGTCACCACTACACTTATGTGCATACTGTTGCATTTAGCAGGGCAAACCCCCTTGCTCAGTCCTAACACAAACAACATGCCTGCACAATGCAACAAGATCCCTTGTTGCATTTTGTTGGATTTGGCATGGTTCTCATTTCAACTGTGTTGCGCTGTTGTGTTTAGCAGGTTATGTGGAGGGACCCTGATGGGGGTTAGGGTTAAGGATTGTTAGACTGTATTGTTTGTAGTCACTTGCTTGGTTGAGTACTGTTACAACATTGTAATGTGATGACATACTTGTTCAGTTTAGTAACTGATCGTTTTGCCATACATAGTTAGTTTGAGTTTCAAGGTACATGTAAGTTTCTGCCTTAAATCAAAAGTTATCAGTAGGGTCTCATATATGTTCCTTTTGGTAACCCTTGTAAGTTCTTCCTGTTTACAATAAAATTGTTTTTAGTGAATATAAGACATGGCTAGCTATGTGGGACTGTATGGATTTGATTGTTATACATTTATTTATTAATGTACATGATTAATTTACATGATAAATCAGCCAAGCATGTTGTAGGCTGGACTTCACCATGTACTGTAGTCCCCTTGTCCAGCATCAGTTGCATTGCAAAAGCTTTCTATCATTATTCTTACATCATGTGCAAGACAACTGGAATCCCCATAAATGTTGGGTACGATAGTGCCTTATTCTACAAATCGGCCATGAGGACAAAAAGGTGAATCACTAATCTATACAATAAAGGTTGTGATAAATTCAAGTCCTCTTAATGTACATGTAGAGCTAGCGATATTCCAAAACCTAAAGTACAAACAGTTGATGCACCAAAGCTTTGTTTAAAATGATCATGGAACATACCAGTGTTCTCCAACCTATAGAAAAGACGTGGCGCACCGCCACGCTTTCTGAGGCGCGCGCCACGCTTTTATAATCGCCGCCAAGCTTTAAAAAAAAAAATTTAAAAATCTGTTTTTTTGGTTTTTTTTAGCACACTAGTAACACGGAATTACAAGGCAAGAAAAAGAAATGCGGTCGGGCTACCGGACACATACGTTTCCTCTAGTGGGTGCCTAAGATAAATTGGTACCAATAAATTAAATTAAATTGGTTTTTATTTCAAGTAAGTGTTTAGAAAACCAGTATTTTACTTTGTGTTCTTAAAAACTGTAAAAATATTTCCTCAAAAAAGTCTGAGGAAAGTGGCCAGGATTCACCTTAGAATGCACCACAGACATGAGAGAGCATCTAGGATCAAAATTTTTCTCGGGGCCCTTGAGCAGGCCCCGGACCCCACGCCGTAGGGGCTTTGCGCTTCGCCCTCGCATTGTACGTACCCCTCGCAGTTTTCACCACACCAAGCACCAACCTTTAATTTTCAAAGTTGGAGAACACTGCATACTGTGTTCCAAAATTTTTGTTATGAAGGCCTAAATGTACATGTACTGCAGACTGAATTTAAATTTCAAATTAGCATGACCTCCTCAATTTTAACAGGTCACCCATGGTCCTTTGCAACTTCTCTCACAAATTCATGCGAATTTAAGATTTGTCTGTACTGCCAGAAGATTTACTAATGGTAGTGATGCGGACAAGCAAAACAAAATAGTAGACAATACAAAATTACAAACATTTTTAATGGAATTTGTCCCATTATGGAACCAATGAATATGATGGAGGACTACATACATGATGAACTACGATCGATAAACAATCCATGTCAAAAATTTGGAGTTCTAATCTATATGAAAATAATACAAACTAACTTTGTTCTTTCTTTTGTTTAACCAATAACTGATTTACACAGCTCTCCAAACTATGGTCAGTTGATAGTAAACTCTAAAAAGTAAAATATGGTTTTCTATTTGTATGATAATTGTTGGTATGCTACACTGACTGTACGGAAGTGTTTAAAGGCATCGTACACGTTTGGTAATTGTCAAAGACCAGTGTTCTCATTTGGTGTATCCCAAATATGCATAAAATAACAAGCCTGTGAAAATTTGGGCTCAATTGGTCATCGAAGTTGCAAGAAAATGTTGAAAGAAAATACACCCTTGTTGTACAAATTTGTGTGCTTTCAGATAGGAATAAAAACTTCTTGCAATAGCAAGAAGTTTTTATTATTTTAGTGAGAAATTACCTCTTTCTCAAAAACTACGTTACTTCAGAGGGAGTCGTTTCTCACAATGTTTTATACTATCAACAGCTCTCTGTTGCTCGTTACCAAGTCAGTTTTTATGCTATTTTGAGTAATTACCAAACGTGTACGATGCCTTTAAAGTTATGGTCCTTTCTCTATATAGTAGAAAGGAGGAACTTCCACATCATTGTCATTTTTTACCTACATGTGATGTAACTAAGCTAGCTCTACACAAATAATGAAACTCTGACTGAGAAGTTAATAATATTTACAACCACAAATCATGACGACTTAGTCATGGTCATAGCCATCTATACATTACATGATATAGTCTGGCAGTTTGGCTAGCTGTTCGTACATTATTTAATAACAACACTAAAAATAGGAATTTGAACTAACTTTCAACAGCTGTGATCATTCAATGTCAGCCCTCTAGATGACCGGGTGACCGTACTCGTGTAAAATTACACTCACTTTCTGTCATAGAGTCACGTAATAATCGCCATTAACTCTTCATTTTCAACACAGGACACCGACAACAAAATGCCCCTGTGTTTTCGTTTGTTGACATGACTGCTTGCTTTAACCATAGAGCTAGGCTTTGCACTCCTTACACAATACAGCAACACACGGGAAACACGCACACACAGTCCGGCGTACAACAAACAGCACTATGTATTCTATATTGAACCAGAAAATGGCAGTTCGATCTATTTCTGATACTTGTCAATTTACCCGCTCCGGAAAACCACCGAAAACTCCACCAAAACACCCAAATTTGGGACGAAAGTGCCCCTGATGGACTCGGAGATAACATGCGGTCATTCCTGAGCTGTAAACTTACCTGTAAAAGTGGCAAATCGAAGTTTTTCCAGTACTGAAACATCGACGATACATTCGTCGCGGCCATGTTGATCGATCACTGGACAAAGAAATCAAACTCACACACACACTCTCGAATTATTTTGTGCACAGGCGAGATTCAATGCATACACAGCGTGCAGCTAGCACCGTACACAGTATACTGATGCTGCGGTACTTGGCGTGTACCATTATCCTATCAGAGGGGTAAGAAATAATTGATCAGCTCTCAACATCGAACCAAAATTCTTCTTTTTGTCGTAAATTCAGAAAACTGAAAATGGACTATGCATTAGTATTCACCTTTTAAACATTTCAAATAAACTTGTAAATATTTTTAAAAGCCCAATGTGTTTGTTTATGTTCCTATTTCAATCGAGTCATTGGATTATTAATTATCATAATTAGTATGGAACACTTGCTATTGGCTATCGCAAACTTGCACTGGGCCGGTGATTGATCGGTGTGCTGTACAACCCAATAGAATAGCAATACCACAAGCATTCACTGTTACTTTCAGCATGAGGCATCCTCCTTGTAAAATAACCGTGACTACTTTGATATGAAACACTGCGGTTCCTAAAAGGAATTGTTTCGTGCGTCTGAATAAAGCTCCACTCTCTAAAAGGAAACTTAGGCTAAACAAAATAACTATTATTTTTGTTTGATTAAAGCTTCAATGATTTTCTTTAAGGAATCGGCGATCTTGAAGAGTTCTTTCTTCATCTTCCACGGTGTGTTATTTCCATCACTTTTTCAAATACTACAAAACCATTCATTCTTAAAGGAACGTTACAGAACTGGTGATTAAAATTTTCTTTAACATCACAGATTTACATAAAACTTACACGGTCTAATGATGATGATAGTAGAAAACATCCCTAGAAATATTTATGTCTGAAATGCCATATTTGATGAGAAATAAATAAAACTAATTTCCGATTGGAGTTTATCGCTCATGAGCATTTTATTCATGCATTGTATAACACATGCAAATGTGTAATCGGTTTTTCACTATTTTCTCGTGACCCAGATGGCCGATCGATCTCAAACTTCTACCAGGTTTGTCAGTTTATGTATATGGTGGATTATATAGAGTGCTAATTACACTGTTTTGTTAGCAAAAACCAATTCTGTAATGTTCCTTTAATTGAAGATAATTTTCGTTTACACAGGGTAGCCAAATTATTCAGCATTACTAAAATCCGACTACGCCGAAACATTTCAGCGAGTTATATCGATTTTTTGTTTTATTTCATTTTAATTCTTACGGAACTTGTAATATTTATTGTTGCTTCTGGGGTGGGTATTATTATTATTTTCTTTTTGTATTATTATTATGGGTTTTTTATATATACCTTTCAGTAAAAAAAAATAAGAATACAAATTGTATTCTTATTTTTTTACTGAACGGTACTCTAGCCAAATATACAGGCAATACCTGACAACCATGGAACAAGGAACGAAGCACTTCATATTTATTATTATATTTAATATTTATTATTATTTACATGCAAGGTATAGATGAAGATCATCTGCCCAACAGTTGTTTAGATGGGATCCGTGGGGATCACATTAAGGATTAAGGTCGGCATCCCAACAACATCAAGGGTATCTTACACGGCATTAAAAAAAGGCGCCTGTGCACTTTTTTTAGAGCTGAAAGGGAGACCTGTCCAAAACTTATCCGTGTTGCCATTTCATAATTGCAAGTCACCATCAAATAACGAGTGAATCTGAAGTGATGTGAGATTAATAATAATTGTGTCGTTTATTGCAGAACTCAACGTTACGGAAGAAAGCTGTACAGGGAAAAGAACTCAGCCTGGACCGTCGGCGGTCAGCCCTTCAATAGCATAACTCATCAACATGATGAGGTCAGGGCCACTCTAATGGAATAAGAGAGGGCGCCACCACAAAGCCTATATGACGCTGGTTCGTCAACCTCAATGCTTGTGGGAATCAAGCAGTCTAGTCCTTGCAGACCCAGGATCTGGAGAAAGTCCCCTCTACAACAATCTCTTAACTTTTGAAACAATTTATAAATTACAAACGTGGTGACTGGTTCCCCATAATGTGAATAGGCCTACCATTTTCTGTTATGCCTACAATGGAATCTGATCAAACTTGTCTGAGTTTTCTCTTGTGCTGGTGATATTTATGTTCCTATACTCCACCCAGTTGTTGGCAAACGTTTGGGTTTAGGACGCATTTAAATTTAGAGCTATTTATGGGATGAAAATACAATCGATGTGGCAACCAATAATTATATGCCTATACCTTTGTACTTTGTGAAAAGGCCCGAAAGCACTAAATAAAATTGCCTGTCCGATGCTGTCTATGTATTTACTTGGTTCTTGTGACAAACAAGCCCATAACTATAGAAAGCACTGGACAATGTGCATTATCATTTACATTTTTATTTGTTTTCTTAAATTTTATTTGAAATGGCAAATATCGATACCCGAAGGTCAACACATTACACATCATATACTATTTAAAAGTAAACAAAAAAATTAAATACACATAAACAGAAAATGAAAAAATATATTATAAATATTGTCATTTATACATGCATCGGTGTAAGGGTAAAACAAAATACCCATCTACAATTAACAAAATAATGCAACCATTACATTATATTTTAGAACTTAATACTACACTCTGTTATAACGATGTTGGGTAAAACTTTGACCCAATACACTTGCCTCTCGGTAACTCGTTGGGTAAAGTTTACCCATAGATTAAGATAAAACTTAATAAGAAATACAAAAGAGTAACATTTTGCTCAACAAAAAGGTTGTTCACAGAGAGACACTTATTTGGTAAAGCGTTGTTAACAGCGTGTGAACAACCCATGTTGGGCCTGAAAAGCAATAATTTGAGATGTTCATACTCTAATAAGACACATCCTTATGTACGAATCTCTTTTTTAGAAAAAAAGGACTAAGAATTTAAAATATAATTTACCCAGCAGTCGGCTTCCTTGTTGTTTTATTACTTACCTGGTGTTTTGTTAAATGTTGATAAAATGATAGGGATGCATTATTTAAAAATATTATTTTCTAACATGCATCCGTATCATGTTATCAACATTTAACATGCATCCGTATCATTTTATCAGCATTTACAAAACCCACGTAATAAACCACAAGGAAGCCGACTGCTGGGTAAATTATATTTTTAATCAATTTTGGGATGAACAAAGAAAACTTGACTAGAACGAAATTGGAACTTGCGACCTCCGGATTTACGTGCAGGGGCTTTACCAACTTGAATAGGGCGCCGGCTCATTAATCCCGTTCAAGTTAATTTTGTCTTTGTTCACTCACGGACTTCACCCAAACATTTAAAACTGATATATAACCGGTTATTAGTATATATAACCGGTAATCGGTTAAAGTTTCTTGCAAAAACAGTTGTTTTGTGTTTATGTATCTAATACGGTTTGTAATATGTTTCGATATCAAGGCTGTGATAAGTTAAGTAAATGATTTCACAATTTTGCCAAAATAGTTACAAAAAAATGTACATTAAAAAAAAAACCCACACATTTAAAGGTATCGTACACGTTTGGTAATGACTCAAAACAAATATTAGCATAACAACTTACTTGGTAACAAGCAACGGAGAGCTGTTGATAGTATAAAACATTGTAGGAAACGACTCCCTCTGAAGTAACGTAGTTTTTGAGAAAGAGGTAATTTCCTATTAAAATAATAAAAACTTCTTGCAAGAAATTTTTATTCCTATCTGAAAGCACACAATTGCACAACAAGGGTGTTTTTTCTGTCATCATTTTCTTGCAACTTCGATGACCAATTGAGCCCAAATTTTCACAGGCTTGTTATTTTATGCATATGTTGGGATACACCAAGTGAGAACACTGGTCTTTGACAATTACCAAACGTGTACGATGCCTTTAATTAAGGTACCGGCATCTTCCACGTTCTTATATTTACGAGTGCATGCAAGGTCAATATTTATCCGTTTTACACCCATGGTTTGGTCTGCGGGGAAAAAATATATTTTCAAGTTAACCGAGATTTTGACAAAAAGACGAGGCCTAACCTAGGCCTATACTATGTAGGCCTATACCATGTATCAACTGGTGATCCGAAGACTGGATCTTCACTTGTTGGTTCATATATCGCTAATGAAGCGTCATCGTCACCGACGTCAGTGAACCTTCGCTGGTAGTTTGCCATGTACGTCACTTTAGTTTCTTCAACAGTGACGTCATCTAAGTCAATCCTAGTTTTGGAAAAGGAGACACATCAAAAGCAAAATAAAAATAGAACACTAATGACGAAATGTTGAACCTTGAGCAGCTTCGGATGTCGATGGGATAACCTATCATAATATACAGATGTTGATTCCTAAAAGTTTATTGCAGGAGTTACTTATTTTCGATGACTGGTTTAACTATCTACTTCTTCGTCTATTTTCAGATTATTATAGATTTTAGTTTTCGTTTGAGATCTCTGTCGAAATCTGTTTTCTTTTTGGACATAGGCCCTATCAAACATAAAGTGCAATATTAAAATAAAGATGTGTATAGTAATTGAGTTTGATGATGTGCGTTTGTGCATTGATACCTTTGCACCTCGGGATTCAATACCGGCCTATCTACCAGTGTTGCGAAGGATCTCTCTGGTCCTCCCGCCATGTCCGTTTTGTCACCCTTGGATTTGACTAGCTCCACCACCGTGGAGACGTCATGCACGCTACTGCCGATTACCGGTGGTTTGGTATGCACTCGAGTTGGCAACTCTTCGGCCGTTTTACTTCGGTCTTTCTGCAATCTTTATTTCCAGGGAAAAGTGGATATAATAACGTTATTGCCTTCTTAGAAGATAAAGTAAACCTCTTTGTTTTTGTTTGCTTATTGCTTCAGGTGGGGTATTCTAATGCATTGTGGCCAAAAGTCACCGTTCTGGTTGCCTTGACTGTATAGAATGTTGACGCGAATCCTGATATAGGAGGCATATCGTGTCCATGACGGAGACTCCGTCCTTACTTTTGCTAATAAAGGAATAATTTTGGGTTGAACAAAGAAAAAATGATGACAGCAGAGTTTGAACCTGCGACCTGATTAACGTGTCGGCGCTCCCCGACTTATCTTTCTATCCCTATCGACTGTCTCCTTATTTTGTCAATCTTTGTTGGGGGCGCCATTTAAGCCATTCAACCTGTAACTGCCGTATCGTAGGAGGTCCTGTTTTCAGGGCGTCCCTGAAATCGATGCAAATCTTTTACCTCTCTGCGCGCGATGTAAACAGTCCCTAGATACAATTTTTGTGGTTTGACTTGCCAAGCAAAGAGTCTCCTCTCCTTTGACCAAAACTTAGAATTATGTGAGGCTCCACTGGCAAGTTGCACTTGTATTACAAAAATTGGTGGTATTTTAGGCATTTCTACAAGGTACAAAAATATGTCATACTGTCGGGGCCATAAAAAAAAATTGCCCGCCGAAAAAGTTTCATCAAACAATTTTTCAATTCACAATTCACGATGATAAAATCGTGTGACTTAAAATTCTGCTGAGCATTCTGGGGAAAAAAATACAGAGGCTTAAAGGAGCCATGTGCCTTATATCATTTTCTAACAGTCTGGAGAATTTTTTTTAAACCCTCATATCATTTATTATTAATAACATTAAAATTTAAACATTGGCTTGGTGATTCAAATATCACTGTTTATTGATATGCTTTATTATAAATGTTAAGAAACATAAAAAGATTCAAAACTTTTTTAAAAATCAGATTTGAAAGCCAAGACTTATTGACACTTTTTTATGTTTTTATTTTTTTTAAAGTTTTTGCAAATTACCATCGTAATTTTTAAAATTAAATAAAAAATATTTTGAATAAAATGAAGACAACTGCTGGCTATAGAGTCATACACAACGTCTCACAGAACACTTGAAGTCACTGCAGATGTTTCTTCTGCGTATGGCTTCACCAGGACACCATACTTTCTTGTTTGCCTCGAAAACAGGTCAAACTCAAAACACGGGGACGCTATTGAAGTCATCGAAGATCGGTGCGTGGTGTGAAAGTTTCAATGTCTATCAAGTTTTAATATATTTTTACATACTTCTTATAAACAAAGGAAGGTAATTAGGGCATCAGTTGATATATGGCATCATTATTTTTTTTTCAATTCAAAGAAAAAGGCATAGTACATCGAAAACCGGACACGGGAGGATATATAGCCACATGTCACACCTTAGTTTACGATACAACCTGGGAGCAACAGGAGAGGGATCACCTTATTAATTAAAATTTTACCCAATTAGTTTTCCCAGTTGTTGTTGTTGTTGTTGTTGTTGTTTTTGGGGTTTTGTGTGTTTTGTGTGTGTTTTGTGTGCTTTTTTGTTGTTGGGTTTTTGGGGGGGTTTTGTTTTTTGTTTTTTGTTTTTTGGGGGGGTGTTTACTCTTTATTTTATTCTTTTTTTTAAAATGAGATTTCGCCCAACTCACAAGGCCGGACGGCCACTTCAAGGTGAGGGCTACACTGTCAACTGTCACCAGGGGCACGTTGCTACCTACTCCTGGGGCTGAAACAGGGTTGCCCCCTTTATTTACAGTCCGTAATTAGGATGTAGGCATGGGTATCATCAACTATAGGAGCCTGACTGAGCAGAATGCACTACCTTCCCAACTTTTACGAAGCAATTATGGTTAACTGCCTTGCTCAAGGCACAAGTGTCACGACCGGGATTCGAACCCACACTCTGCTGCTGACAACACCAGAGCTTGGGTCCGGTGAACTAGACCACTCGGCCACGCCACTTGAACGGCCTAAAGGAATTATACAATACGGGTTCCTGCCCGGGACGGCTCTTCAATATTTCAATAACCAACTTCGGTTACTGGGCAGGTTACAATTAGGATGCTTTTAGCCGATGAACGGTGATTGATTAAAGCAACGGAATTGTTGATGCTTTTATTATTGTAAGAGAATCAAAGTACGAGGTCGATTTTATGCTTTTACATGATAGGCCCTATATGAACAATTTCGATTTGAAGAAAACGATACTTACGAACTGTTTTTTTCTTTTCTCCTTATGAAATAGAAACAAAGCAGGGCAATTATGCCCAGACATACGAGTCCCAACAGTGACCCAACTACACTGATAAGCGTCAGTAACACAGATTGAGGTACGACTATACCTATTATAGAAAATAAACAAACATAACTCAATATTAGCAACTTTAGACGTGATCTTGTTATTCAACTAAAATTTAATATTTGATTGATCAAAATTTTCGCTTTCTGTTAGAGATTATAATGCACAAATTAAACAATGATAGTCAGTGCATAGAGTACTGATGATGAGGTGTAGTGTATAGGCCTACGTATTGAAAGTCGTAATGCCTCTTGGCATTAAGCATTGTTGCCGACTAGATCGATAATCGATCAGTTTTTGATAATAATGTTGAAAGGTGCTAATGCCGCAGATCCAGTGCCTTATTTTATGAAACAAGAAGAATCACGATCTGTTATTATCATAATGCCATCACCGTGTCAATTATAAGATCACCACTTCTGCACTAATTGCGTTATACACAGTTGGGTGGTACAAGGTCTACTACACCTTACCTGTTGCATCCGTTGTTGTGTGATCCGTCTGACAGCTTACAAACCCACAAACCAAATACTCAGCAACAACTGCAGCAACAAATGGATGGAAATAAAGTCTTCTATTAAACACCATTATCAAATTAGGAAGGATTGGCGATAGGCCTACTTTAAAACACCCATAAAGTTCCGTAGTTCATGTAAAGAACAGCAGCGTTGAATCAACGGATCCGTCCGACTTTCAACCACAGTGCGCACCCATTTCCGCGTTGTAGACGACAATGATTTTATTATGTCAAAAAAATTCCTATAGTCTGCCTCAACTTTACTGTGTGAAGTAAAATATTATGCTTCGGTCGTTTTCCACAAAAAGCTGCTTGTCATTGTGTTTAATGCTCCGTAAGTAGTTTGTGTGCACTTGTGGTTTGTGTGTGGGTGTGGGTGTGAAAATTGGGGTTACATTGGATGCATGGATGAAAGAATTTGGTGCCTGTGTACCCATGGAGGAAGTTTCTTCCTCCATGGTGTACCATGGTAGAATTCCTACCTCCATGCGGCTGCCTGTACGCGTATTTTTTTTCACCGCAGCGAGGGGTTTTGTACTCTAACACTGTCAATTCCGTCTTGAGATAAGAGACCACGTCTAACCCTAAACCCTAACACTAACCCTAACCCTAACCCTAACCCTGACCCTAACCCTGACCCTAACCCTAACCCTAACCCAAACTCTAACCCTGACCCTTACCCTAAACCTAACCCTTTAGGCATAAATGTTTGTAGTCTCATCTCAAGACAGGAATTGGCAGTATTACAGTACAAAACCCCTCGCTGCGGTGTAAACAAAAAATATGCTGCCTTTGGTCCGCAGGCGGGGATGAGATTGTAGGATAGTGGCGTAACGAGACATCTTTGAACTCCTACGGAGCCCACTTTTCTAGACTTACAAACTTATCAGGGCCCAATTTCATAGAGCTGCTAAGCACAACAATTTGCTTAGCATGAAATTTCTTCCTTGATAAAAACAGGATTACCAACTAAATTTCCACGTGATTTTCAGGATAAGCAAACAACAGCTGAATACCAGTAGCAAGTAATATGCAGCACATGGAAATTTGGTTGGTAATCCTGTTTTCATCAAGGAAGAAATTTCATGCTAAGCAAATTGTTGTGCTTAGCAGCTCTATGAAATTGGGCCCAGGTTGTTATATGGGTAAATTAAGCAGTTGTTGGTAGATAAAATAATAAAGGGATCCGTCGACGCGACGGGTCGTTGTGGTTGAATTAAGTGGGAGGTTTGTGTTGGGTCAACAGAGGGCGCTTGAAGTGCAATAATCAAACATGGCGACCTGCGTAGGAAGAATTGTTTTGCAATCATCTCAGAGAAATTGTGCCTTCTTAATGGTTTCTGCTCAAAATAAACTCGCAACTAGGAGACATTTAGCTACAAAGTAAGTGATAGAATAAATTTAGTTCTATGTTGGGAAGACTCAAGTCTGTTTTTCGTAATTTTCCAGCAGACCACATCAGTGAGTTCAGATGAATCAAAATCAAATGCAAATTGCAATGGCAGCTAGCTCAGTACTTCTAGAAACTATAGTTATAAGGCTCCCCCGTGAGCCTTATAGGGGTCTAATATTTTGGCCCTCCCTAACGCTATACGTTTTTGAAATCATCGTTGATAGGTGAAAGTTTCACGATCGTTCGCCATCAATAACTGAAGTTTCCTTTGTACGTACTCTCCACCAAAAACTTTCCCCACACACTTAATATACATTCATAATGCTTGTAGGCCTATTGCCTTTTTTTAAAGTTACGTTCAAAAATTTCTTCAAAAAAGGCAATTTTCTACTCGGTACTCCGGTTGTTTTGCTCTTCATCGCGGCACTCACGCGGCATTCACGCATTGCGCAAAAATTAAGACAGCACGGTGTACGTGGAGCCTTCTGCCTGGCGCACACCGGGCTGTCTTTAGGCTCTGCGCACACCGCGCAGTCTTAATTTTGCGCAATGCGTGAATGCCGCGTGAGTGCCGCGATGAAGAGCAAAACAACCGTGAGTACCGAGTAGAAAATTGCCTTTTTTGAAGAAATTTTTGAACGTAACTTAAAAAAAAGGGCCATACAAGCATTATGAATGTATATTAAGTTTGTGGGGAAAGTTTTTGGTGGAGAGTACAAAGGAAACTTCAGTTATTGATGGCGAACGATCGTAAAACTTTCACCTATCAACGATGATTTCAAAAACGTATAGCGTTAAGGAGGGCCAAAATATTAGACCCCTATAAGGCTCACGGGGGAGCCTTACAGTTTCTAGAAGTACTAGCTCAGTAGCTGTCTGCATGGATTTTTCGTAGCCCCACTTGTGTGGCCAAGCTTAGTTGTGATAATCGTAACCCTCCATCATCCCGATGGTCAAATCAAAGACCGGAGGGTTACGAAACATGGTACATCCCCAGTATTCAGTAATAAATCACCGTATGTGCAATTTCAACTTTTTTTGTCAGTCAGACTCAGCAGACAGAGGGACCAAGAAGTGTGACCAGATTTGCCCAACTTTTTATTTTACCTCTTTCAAAAATCATGACACACAGTCTAATCTAAGAACACGGATTTGATCTTCAATACTATGTGTAATGAATCAATTTAGAACACTTAAAACATCATAAAGAAAATATTTTGAAGAAAAAAACCCACAAAAACTTACCAGAGAGTGTCCATGATTTCTTGAATTGTGGAAACCGCACTATGACCTGGTTGAGGTTTTAAACCCCACACGTACGACCAATCAGCGTAAACCAAACCGCTGTGTAGGCATGGCACTCGTCTTTATGCATCAAGTTTAATGTATTTAACGGATTTGCACAATCTGCAGGTTGCGCTGTTGTTTGTGGGATCGGCATTCCAGAATGCACGCTCAATCTGTAAATTGTTCCTCATAAACCTGTGATTCAGGTGATTGTGCAAATCAATGAAATGGGGCAATGGGCTCAACATGTGGCAATAAGTCTGCAAGTGTTTGGGTTTACGCTGATTGATCGAGATGTTGTAGATGTTGCATCCATGCTTCACGGACATTTCGGTCCGTCTCTGGCAAGTTTTTGTTGGTTTTTCTTCAGAATATTTTCTTGATAATGTTTTAAGTATTCTTAAATTGATTCATTACACATTGTGGATCAAATCCATGTTCTTAGAATAGGTGTCATGATTTTTGATAGTGGTAAAAATTTGGCAAATCTGGTCACTAGTCCGACAAAAATTGTTGAAATTGCACATACGGTGATTTATTACTGAGGATGGAGGGTCACGATTATTGCAACAAGGCCAAGCTCTGAATCCTTGGCCACACGTCCGGCACCATTTTTTTTTAAAGCAAAGTGGTCAGCGATTCAAGGCCCATTCCCTATGGGCGGTTCGGCAGTTTAAACCAACCAATGTGTTCTCTTACCTCTTACTCTTAGCTTGCCCTGAGTGGTTTGGATGTTTAAATAAATAACCTGTTAAAAAGATATTTCAAATAATTTGTCCATTTCCTCCGAATTACTTCCCTCAATGTATACTGAGTGCGGCCATTATGGAATGATCCCAATCATGCCAATCAAATCATGACGTCATCAGCCATCGGGGCTGTGGGCGGCGCAACCAAAAATGCTTTAAAAGTGAAAAAAAAAATGTATTATAATATTGTCTCAAAGATGTTTTTATATTGAGTGTTGTAGACCTAACATGTTAGTTTGCTTTTATTATCAATTTTGTTTTGCTAAATAAAACCGTACACATGTTTTCCTTCATTTACAAATGAAACTATTAAAAAGAACTAAATATGGATGGATGGATGGTAGAAGTTGAAGATTGAAATCTTGTATTTTTTGTCATATTTGCAGAAAATTGTTGACAGTTGGTCGGCTTGAATCCCCAAAGCAGCAAGGAAAGTACATCACTGGACAGGTAAAATCAAAACAAACTTGTTTTCTTAGAAGGATGATTAAAATAGTGTTTTTAAAGATGGCAAAAATATCCTTGTTGTAATATCACTGTGTGAAGCAATGTCAATCTACATTACAAACTTAGATTACACCATGTAATAAGATAAGTAAGAACCAATGCTGTAAAACTCTGCATTTCCATGGGTATGCCCTAGGCCCAATTTCATGGCTCTGGTTACCGTAAGCAAAGAATCGAAAGGAATTCTGTGCTTACATCAGCGTATTCCACAGGTTAGCAAGGAATTGTTGCTAGGCATGCTTCAAAGAAATTCGGTGCTTGCCCTGTAAGCAGAGAATGATGATACTTGTGTAGAATTCAGCGGTAAGCAGAGCCATGAAATTGGGCCCAGATCACACAATCGGAAGAAAACTATTAATCTGTCAAAATTCTGTACATGGCTTACTGAAGAATTGGATCCAGTCTCATAGATCTAATATTGAGAACTTATTTGCCAAAGTGTAACTACATGTACGGGTAAGTATATCAACTCACACACAAACAATATCTCATATTTGTAGTACAGTGCTTTGCTAAGCAGAACTATGTACAAGGAAGGATTCTTACCTATCGGTTTTTATGAAAAAGAAATAATAATAATAACAGAAGCAGCTTTTCTTCGAGGAAGTTGTTTCAAGGAAAGAGCTGCTTTTGTAGGAAAAAAAGTATCAATAAGTAATCCGTAAACATGTAGAATTATCATTACAGTGTATGCTACAAATGTTAACTGCAGTCTCTGTTTTTCTACTTTTTATTTGCTGAAATTCTGTTCATTTTGAAAGGGCTCCTCTTTCTGCACAATATAATACTATTTGACAAAATGCATGTGCCAGTTAAATTACTTTTGGTTAAAGTTGTATTCCTTCTTAACAGCAGACACTTGTGTCATCAGTTAGGATAGAGTTTTTATATAAAGTAATATTATGGTATGTTATTACAGCTATTTCTCCATAGAATATTTGGTTACCGAGGTATCTTACTGTTCCCTTGGTTAGCAAGACTATATGACCGAGATGTAGCAGGAAACAAGCAAGGAAGGTAAGTGTTGCTGTGATCTAAAGAAAAGGATTGGGAAAAGGGCTTGATCCGTGTGATAAGAACTTTCACATTTTCCTGGATTGGTTTTGATTAAACGTAAACCATATGTGACTAAAAATGCTTCCCCAGTTTTTGCCTAAGTCGATTCAACTACATGTATGTATATCAGTCTTATCAGAGTTCATTTTTTTGGATGTTCAGTTGTCAAAGGGTGAAGGATTCTGATGGATATCGGGGGAGAGGGTGTTAGACCTGGAACTCTGTTCCCACATGGACAGGGAAACTGTCTTCAACAAAGGACAGAAATGCTCAAATTCTAAGGAAGCATGCCAAGAGCAGGGTAGCTTAGACATTGGCCTATTGTAACTTTCTAAAACTAAAGAGGCCACTTAAGGTGAGGGCTAGCAACGGATGGATGAGGGTGGGCGGAAGAAAGAGGAATTAGAATAGAAGAAATGATGATGTGATTGAAGTGGTAAAGATCATAGGCATAAGGGAATAGGGGAAACAGGAACAGAGATGGAAAGTATGTACTGCTCACCAGTGTGTATATGATTTTAAATTAACCGGAGGTCGTTTTGTTCAAATCCCGCTCTAGTCAATTTTTCTTTGTTCAACCCCAAATTGTTTAAATTTACCCAGTCAGTTTCCCTTATGGTTTATAATTAGATTTTAAATTTATCCAATGAAGAGGGGAGATTTACTTTAAAATTTGGTTATTCACAGCCCACCCCTAACTGCAGAAACTGGAGATCACATACACACAGACAACAAGGAAGTTAAAGGAAAAACACACGTCTACTACCAGGTGCTGATTGACAGCAGAGATTGTCCGTTCATTGTGAGTTAACAACAACTTGACTGTCCAGTGAAATATATGAGGTCTTGAGTGGTGAAGTATAGATTTTGGTTTTATTTTAAGTGAGTCATTTCACAATCACTGAGGAACACTTTAGTCTTTCTATTGCTGAATGGGATTTGAATCTTGATATTGCCTATGGGATTAGGATCTCACTATCACTGACTGGGATTGGGATCTCACTATCCCTGACTGGGATTAGGATCTCACTATCCCTGACTGGGATTAGGATCTCACTATCTCTGGCTGGGATTGGGATCTCACTATCTCTGACTGGGATTAGGATCTCGCTATCTCTGACTGGGATTGGGATCTCACTATCTCTGACTGGGATTGGGATCTCCCTATCCCTGACTGGGATTAGGATCTCACTATCCCTGACTGGGATTAGGATCTCACTATCTCTGGCTGGGATGGGATCTCACTATCTCTGACTGGGATTAGGATCTCACTATCTCTGACTGGGATTGGGATCTCACTATCTCTGACTGGGATTAGGATCTCACTATCTCTGACTGGGATTAGGATCTCACTATCACTGACTGGGATTGGGATCTCACTATCCCTGACTGGGATTAGGATCTCACTATCTCTGACTGGGATTAGGATCTCACTATCTCTGACTGGGATTAGGATCTTACTATCACTGACTGGGATTGGGATCTCACTATCCCTGACTGGGATTAGGATCTCACTATCTCTGACTGGGATTAGGATCTCACTATCTCTGACTGGGATTAGGTTTACACTATCTCTGACTGGGATTAGGATTTCACTATCCCTGACTTGGATTAGGATCTCACTAACTCTGACTGGGATTGGGATCTCACTATCCCTGACTTGGATTAGGATCTCACTAACTCTGACTGGGATTGGGATCTCACTATCTCTGACTGGAATTGGGATCTCATTATCTCTGACTGGAATCGTGATCTCACTAATTGTATTCGGGTTTACTTTTGGATCCATTTATTTAGAACTTATTAAACCAGTTCAATTATTGAACATTTTTTATTTGTTTTTTCTACTTTTGTCTCTCCTTTCTATTAAGCGTGCACAGACGGAGGCTGTTACGTTCCTTGGAAATCAAGACAATAATAGATCTCTGTATGCAATCCCAGGTATGTTTCTTCGTCCTTTCCTCCTTGCATGTAACCCTCCTATCATCCATGTGTTCAATATTCATTTATTGATAAAAGAACTGTCTAATTGTGCTGTACATTTTGTTTCTCCTTGTAATAAATTTTCCTTATTTTTTATGCTAATTATTAACTTCTGTGATAAGATAATTGCTAATGCAGGGACAGTGATGTAGCAAAAGTGAAGAAGTTGTCTGGTTTGGGGTGGCTAAGTAATTATCTTGCATATAGTGTTGTATGGTTCTAAATGATGAACTAATTTCATCTTGAAAAAGGGGTAATAAAAGTGTTGACTCCTCCGACCAAAAAAATGAATAATAAATTTTAAAAAAAAATAACAATAATAAACAAGAATTTTAAAAAGAAAATCTAGACAGCAATTTTTGTTGCCATTCATTGTAAGCTCAACTTGTGATCATTGTGTATTTTTATGCATTGGTTTCAGGGTATCTTTGATGTACTGAACCTGAGCAGTTTGTTGCTAACCAATAAATAAGCAAATTAATGTGAAATCTTTGCTATCCATCGGCAGCTTGTATTACTCATTTGTAACCATGATAACGTTTTGGCAAGAGTATTCTTTGCAGCATATCTTTGCTTGATTTGGTGGCAAGTTTTTATATTTATTTTGTATCATGCTCATTTCAGTTAAATACTAGTGGGTAGCCATCTTACAAAAACACTACTGAAATGAATTCCATGATTTGTATGATAGGAAATATAAACTAAGGAGTTTTGTGTAGCACAAACATCTGTTGTCGCACTTTGAGATTTGTGAAAGATACCACTACCATGTTCCCCAGAAATGTAACTATTGCCTTTTGGTTGGCAATTGTATAATGAGGACCAGCTGTCTCCAGTGATACATGTCTATGTGGGCATGCACAAAAAACTCACCCAATAAAATAGTTGTATTTGTAGAACCAAAGATTTTTTATAAAATCTATCGTACCTCAAGGATCAAACGTGTGGAGTTGATGAAAGTGGCTTACTGGGTTTTACAATGATTTCTAGGAAGCTGTAACATCTATGGGTATGTTCACACGAGTAGCTAACTTCGCTGCTATCTTCGCTGCTAAATATTCACAGCGGGGGTTCGCTCGACAAAACGACTTAGCTAAAATTTACCTTGCGTTCACACGGGGCATGGTCGCTGTTAGCCAGGAGAGTGTTTCGGCTTCCGGTAGTTTTCTTTGCCACTGTAGTAGTTTTTTTGAAGAAGTTTACATGTGTTGGCTTGAAGAATAGCTTATTTATTTCACATGTAAAGTTTTATATTTTTGTCTAAGTTCGTAGCGATTCAATTATTTAAATTCGCAGCGATTCGGAATGAGAAATGCATTTTGTTTTGGTCTTTTCATCTTGTCACTATAAATACACTGCGTCATCAGTCGAGTTGAATGCTACAATTTCGTCCCCATTTGTGTGCGATGTCACTGTACCACTGCACGTGCGTTGCTTGTTTCTGGGAAGGAGGTTGATAGTCACATGGCCGGCCGTAGAAACGTTTTTCGATCGTTCAGATAATGTTTGCAAACATGGATCCAACAATGCCCGATTCTTCGTCTTTATTATCTTTCTGTTTTATGAGTATGATTTAGCTGTGATAAGGAATATAGATGATGTCACCTTAATTGTAAAACTTAAAGAATTTTGGCGGCAACTGAGGAGCAAAATGTATAGGCCTACGTGCAACTCCACCAGGAGCATACTGGTACACGGCGTCGTAACATCGAGCTGAAATCATGTTTACAGCTAGCTGAGGTCAGTTGCGTTCACACGACAAAAACACTGCTAAATTCCTTTATCTGTGGCTAAAGTATCAAGTTTCACTGCTAAAGTATCAAGTTTCACTGCTAAGTTGAGTTAGCAGCGGAAATTTTCACTGCTAACTTTTGGAGTTAGCAGCGAAGTTAGCAGCGAAGTTAGCTAAATTTTGCATTCACACGGTCAAAAATTTCCGCTGTTAGCTAGCAGCGAAGTTAGCAGCGAAGTTAGCTACTCGTGTGAACGTACCCTATCATACCTCAAGGCTCAAACATGTGGAGTTGATGAAAGTGGCTGACTGGGTTTTATGATGATTTCTAGGAAGCTGTAACATCTCTAGTACCTCAAGGCTCAAACATGTGGAGTTGATCAAAGTGGCCGACTGGGTTTCATGTTGATTTCTAGGAAGCTGTAACATCTATCATACCTCAAGGCTTACAAGAAAAGAAAGCGCAATACCACAAGAAAAGAAATTTCAATACCACAAGAAAAGAAAGCACAAAACCACAAGAAAAGAAAGAGCATTACTACAAGAAAAGAAAACACAATACCATAAGAAAAGAAAGCGCAATACCACAAGAAAAGAAAATGCAATACCACAAGAAAAGAAAGCACAATACCACAAGAAAAGAAAACGCAATACCACAATAAAAGAACACGCAATACCACAAGAAAAGAAAATGCAATACCACAAGAAAAGAAAGCGCAATACCACAAGAAAAGAACACGCAATACCACAAGAAAAGAAAATGCAATACCACAAGAAAAGAAAGTGCAATACCACAAGAAAAGAAAATGCAATACCACAAAAAAAGAAAGCGCAATACCACAAGAAAAGAAAACGCAATACCACAATAAAAGAACGCGCAATACCACAAGAAAAGAAAATGCAATACCACAAGAAAAGAAAGCGCAATACCACAAGAAAAGAAAACGCAATACCACAATAAAAGAACACGCAATACCACAAGAAAAGAAAATGCAATACCACAAGAAAAGAAAGCGCAATACCACAAGAAAAGAACACGCAATACCACAAGAAAAGAAAGCACAGTAAAAGAGAGTGTAATACTACAAGAAAAGAAAGCGCAATACCACAAGAAAAGAACACGCAATACCACAAGAAAAGAACACGCAATACCACAAGAAAAGAAAATGCAATACCACAAGAAAAGAAAGCGCAATAACACAAGAAAAGAAAACGCAATACCACAAGAAAAGAAAACGCAATACCACAAGAAAAGAAAATGCAATACCACACTAAAAGAAAGCACAAAACCACAAGAAAAGAAAGCGCAATACCACAAGAAAAGAAAACGCAATACCACAATAAAAGAACGCGCAATACCACAAGAAAAGAAAATGCAATACCACAAGAAAAGAAAGCGCAATACCACAAGAAAAGAAAACACAATACCACAATAAAAGAACACGCAATACCACAAGAAAAGAAAATGCAATACCACAAGAAAAGAAAGCGCAATACCACAAGAAAAGAACACGCAATACCACAAGAAAAGAAAATGCAATACCACAAGAAAAGAAAGTGCAATACCACAAGAAAAGAAAATGCAATACCACAAGAAAAGAAAGCGCAATACCACAAGAAAAAAAAGCACAATAAAAGAGAGTGTAATACTACAAGAAAAGAAAGCGCAATACCACAAGAAAAGAACACGCAATACCACAAGAAAAGAACACGCAATACCACAAGAAAAGAAAATGCAATACCACAAGAAAAGAAAGCGCAATACCACAAGAAAAGAACACGCAATACCACAAGAAAAGAAAATGCAATACCACAAGAAAAGAAAGCGCAATACCACAAGAAAAAAAAGCACAATAAAAGAGAGTGTAATACCACAAGAAAAGAAAGTGCAATACCACAAGAAAAGAAAACACAATACCACAAGAAAAGAAAGCACAATACCAAAAGAAAAGAAAGCGAGATACCACAAGATGAAAAGTCATTGCATATTGTCACCCATCATTTGGACCTTTGTTGTTTGTTATGGAACCTTTTTGTATCTAGCAGACTGGGCGTCTTAGTGTTGCATTCCTCAATAAGGGATTATACTTAATGTTGTTTTCCTCATTCAAAGAGTTCTATTTTTCCTCCTTCAAGGTCTAGACTATGTCGCTCATGAAGACATCCTTCCATACTCAACAACAGAGAAGAATCCAATCCAACATGAACTCTTTGATAAATTCTTAGAACATAATGCAGGCCAAGGTCAGTATCTTCTTTTTATAACTTTTTTACTTAATGAACTTTTGTGTTGTGTCTTTAAACCTTTGTGAGTAAGGTAATTTCTTTTTTTTTGGAGATTATGTCCAGGAATGCAAGTTTTCTGGCAATTGCTAGAATTCCAGCTTTTTCATATTTATCGCAAATCAATCCGGCTCTCTGTCTTTCATTAGGCCGATAAAACAAATTCCATTACAGCGATGCTCACGTAGATAGTCTTGGTTATCAAGACATTATAAAAAATGTCAATGCAATTGCGTAATGCATAAGTCGTATGCTTCCATTTGAATGTTGTGAAGCCCCCTGCTAGCGTTTGATAGTTCTTGCATGTATTGTATTGCTTGCAAAGCAGCAACATAACAAAGAAAAGTACTGTCATCTCCTAGATGGTTCTTGCATGGCATGCAAAGCAGCAACATAACAAAGAAAAGTACTGTAGTTTCCTGTGAACAAGACGCGCCTTGGAAAACAGTTGGACAATTTGTTTGTGTACGCGCACTCGTTGTGTAAAAAGAAAGTCAAAAATCTACGGTTTTAGAAAAAAATCTTTAAAACATAAAAGAACAGAAGCAATGTTTTACTCATGTTCATGATAAATTGTTTTACAATCCCTTTATGTTATGGTGTTATATACCAACACAATAACCCCTGTATGTTGTGATGTACGCACAGTGCATGAGACCTGGCGAGCCTCTACACGAAAGTTATGTTGCATCTTATCTGGTGATGCGTCTTATACGTTAACACTTGAAACTTGTTTCAGTGATTTTGGGGCACTGCGCCCAATATACGCAGAGTGAAACATGCACAGGAAATTACGATACATGAGTGCAATGTGTGTGTCAAAATGTGGTTGTTGTGTTTTGCAGCAACATTTTCTGAATTGTTTTACTGATAATACTCAATTTGGCTATGAAAATGAAGGATGAAAAAGGTGTGGATTTGGAAGAAAAATGTTGCTAGTGTAAAGAACAGGTGTGTAGACTATACATAGTTTGAATGTATTATAACTGTAACATTGTATTCCGCTTGAATGTTGTATGTGATGATATACCATGAATGTACTTGCTATATTTAATCAGCTTGCACATCTATGCTCTATGCAAAATATTTTACGGCTCTTGAGCAAAGAGCTACTGGCATCCCTGTATGTCTTGTAAGTTTTTAAGTTTCTAGATGTGGAAAAAACCAATTGTAGTATTGCTTCAGCTGTTGTTTTACTATTTGAATAATTTGATTTTTTTGACTGGTGCTATGCAAAGAGATTTTAATTCAATACAAGAAAACAATGATATTTTATACTGAACAAGCTTGTTTAGTGTTGTTACTCGGAACCCAGCTCTATAGCCATTGCAACCATTTCTGTGTTTCAAAACAATTCTGTAGCCCTCATCTGTACCTAAAATGTTAACCACATTCTGCACTTGTTGCAACCCTACCCATGTACTGATATAAAGACCCTCCTTGTCTGTATATAGCTACAGATTAAATTATTTCTGTATCCTGGTTTTACCTACTACAGACCCCAACTTTGTACCTAAGGACACATTGAAGGCATGGCAAGAGAAGAACCATCCATGGTTGGAGCTATCAGATGTGCACAGAGAGACAACAGAGAATGTTAGAGTTACAGTTATCCCATTCTATATGGGAGCAAGGGTTAGTGTCATTTCATTTTACACATTAACAAAGTATCTACATCTATACATGTATCTTTGTTTAAGTACTTACGATATATTTGGATATTTAAAATTATATTCTAACATAAAGAGGCAGTTATGGTGGATTTTGGTGGAGTTTATTTGTTTGTTTGTTTGTTTGTTTGTTTGTTTGTTTGTTTGTTTGTTTGTTTGTTTGTTTGTCGGGGTGTAGGGGTGTTTGTTTCTTTGGTTGGGTTTTTTTTGTGGGAAGAGCTCTTATTCTTTGCATTCATAAAGTCAATATTATATTCCTTTGTAGGTTTCACAAGACTCAAGTGTGTACTGGGTAAGTTAAAATCATTCAGAGTAAGTCCTCAATCCTAACCTAACCAACCCTAACCAACAGTATGTTTTGTTTAATTCTGTTGGACTAAGGACTGCACCAGTAAACTGATTACGCTTTACATGCGATCAGGTATACTACCATAATCAGAGTCTAACAGTTTTGATGTAAAGTTACAATATAGTGTTGGACTGAAGACTGTACAAGTAAACTGATTATGCTTTACATGTGATCAGGCATACAACCATAATCAGAGTCCAACAGTTTGGGTGTTGAGATGCCATATAGTGTTTGACTGTGGACTGCAATAGTAAACTGATTGTGCTTTGCATGGGGTTAGACATACCACCATTATCAGACTCCAACAGTTTGGGTGTCGAGTTACCATATGGTCTTGGATTTTGTTAAATTGAGGAAGGATCCTAGTAAATCACTCACCCTAGGAGGTAAGGGCTTTAGTGAACAACTTTTGAAAGACTAAATTGTATTGTTTACTGAAAGTGTTATTGTGAATATTGACACATTTCATGTAGTGTGTCAGATTTTGATGATTGAGTTGTGATTGTATTTCTATCAGTGGCGATACTGCATTAGGTTGGAGAATCTTGGGGAAGAGACAGTCCAACTGAGGGAACGACACTGGAGAATATTCAGTCTGTCTGGAACTCTTGAAACAGTCAGAGGAAGAGGTGTTATTGGACAGGTATGCAGTTCATTTTTATGCCTGTGGTGAATAGGGTTAGAGTTAGGGTTAGGAGAATCTAGGGGAAGAGACAGTCCAACTGAGGAAACGGTTCTGGAGAATATTCAGTCTGTCTGGAACTCTTGAAACAGTCAGAGGAAGAGGTGTTATTGGACATGTATGCAGTTCATGTTTATGCCTGTGGTTTTAAGAATTTGTCTTCATGTGAGGATATTTATGTTTTCTATTTCCTATATTTTATTAGGTAATCTGCTCTTACGTGGTGTCCCATAACAGGTTAAAACAAAATATTTACAAAATAAACAAAGAAATAAAAGCACAACAATTTTGTCAATATTTGAGTCATCAAATGAAAGTTATCATATCAATGTATTGCCAATGAACCAGTTCAGTAACCTTTTTTCAGGGTTAGGGTTAGAGTTAGGGTTAGAGTAGGATACCAAATATTGCCAAATTATATCCCTATTTATCATGAAGATTATTCATTACAAGGTAGAGTAGACATTCTGTTTCCAGCTATTAGCTTATCGGCATTTATTCTGGTGTGTCCACTTTCTTTTTTCTCTATTCAAATCTATCTCCCTGTCCAAAGTACAACTTCATGCATTGAAGTATAAGACGTCTATATAGCAACACCGTTAGCCACAGCCATAGCCGTAGCTGAAACCACCAATTCTGATACAGCCTAAATCTGCGTCTAAATTGGCTGCAGCAGCAATGGTGTAGAAAAGCACTTTCCGGCAATGCAGCCATAGCCACTGCCAAAGCCATTGAAATCAATTCAAGGATCCAACAATAGCCACTGCCAAAGCCATCAATTCAAACACAGAAATTGAAACCAAATCAAGGCTGGAATACCACAACAGTCAGAGCCTATTTTGGTTTTATGAGTATCAGTATTGTTATTGCAACCGGACACAGGACACTGAACAAAGATGATGGTTGCAATATAATGGACAATTGACTTTGTTTTTGACAGGAGCCAATTTTATCAAAGAATCAACCAGCCTTTCAATACAGCAGTCATGTTTCACTTCAAGCACCAAGTGGTCATATGTGGTAAATCAGAAAATTTTAAATATCTGTCATCTATTTTCTTACTGTCTTACCAATCAATGTCATTCACTGTGGTTTTGAATGATAGATGCACTATGCCAGCCTGCAATATGGTATCATGTTATCTACACAGTACACAGTCAACCCTCCTACTGTCTGACCAATCAATGTCACCCACTGTGGTTTTGAATGATAGATGCACTATGCCAGCCTGCAATATGATGTCATGTGGTGAACACATCTACACAATACACAGTCAACCCTCCTACTGTCTGACCAATCAATGTCACCCACTGTGGTTTTGAATGATAGATGCACTATGCCAGCCTGCAATATGATGTCATGTGGTGAACACATCTACACAGTACACAGTCAACCCTCCTACTGTCTGACCAATCAATGTCACCCACTGTGGTTTTGAATGAAAGATGCACTATGCCAGCCTGCAATATGGTATTATGTGGTAAATGCATCTACACAATACAAACATATACATACTAGGGTTTGGATGTTTAGCCGTCCAACCATTTAACTGTAAAAAAAGGTGCAATTTTCTAAACAGTTAACTTAAGCCAACAGTAAAGCAAATGAGACCTTCCTTTTGGGGTTGCCTAAAGAGAATTATTTCCCTGTTTGTTTTGTAACAATTAGTAACAATGTTAAGAATACTTCTGAAGGACCATGGTGAGCACACTCCCATACAAAAGCAATGTTATCCCCAGACACTATCCAGGGTGAATGGTTGACATCCCATTTGTTAGTCGGGAATGTGTCTCATGTTAATCCCCTACAATTTGTAATACATTTTTTTCAATCCCATACAATTTATTATACATTTTGCTTTGTTCACAACACTACACCAGCACATGTGACTTGGTGTTGTGACTATCAAGACTGGGTATAGTGTATTTTTAATCTTTGAAAAGTTTGTTGACATCTGCTCCTCCTATGCAGGTCAGCTCAAAATACACACCAAATAGAGAGCTGGCACCGACTATCGCGATAACCCTGCAGCTTGTTCTGATTCTCATTTTGGATTGGAATCAGTAGAAACGGTCAAGTGGTTACATCAAAGTCACAAGTTCCGTTTTAAACGTTTCGGAAAACAAATGTAGACGCACAACCCTAGTACAAACAAGTACACAGTTAAATGGTTTTGAATGGTTGGTCTGTTACCAAGGGTTAAAGGGAATGTTCTGTGGGTTCTGGGAAGCTAAGTGTGGGTTCTGGGAAGCTAATTTTGGTCCCCATTTTTATGTTTTTAAATTATTTGTGGAGAAGTTCAGGACAGCTTATTTTTCCTTGTGAATAATCTCTGTAGTTCAAGTCGGGTCACAAATGGAAATTTAAAACATGATGGAGTATTTAAAAACTGAATGGCAACTCCTCACTAAAGTTATCTTTATTTTACCAACAGGGGAACATTCAGAATAGAGAAGAGCAATGGTCAGACATTTGACTGTAGGATTCCACCTTTCACACTGGAGAGCAAGCAAGATGACCAGCCTAACCCCCATGGATTCTTTGGATAAGAACCTTCAAGCCTCTCACATCCTCTTTTCCAAACTGCTCAAGATTCACAAATACTGATGAATGTGTGGATAAAGATATGTGGCTACTACTGGTCAGTTCCAAGTTTGTTTCGGACATACAAGTTTTGCTCCAATAAACAGGTTACCTGGCAAAATGTATGTAATGTGTAATGTTGATGACTGGCATCCGGCCTTCTGGCATCCGACCTTCTTCATCAGCAAATAATTCTAATGAGCTTTGTGTTTATCCAGTTGATAAACCGCACATAATTTGCTGAATATCAGAGATGCCACTTTTCTGGATTTACCCGGATTTTAGGTTTAAAAAAAAACAAACTCAACTTCCGTTTTTTAAATACTATTATTTTTTTTAAAATAAATCAAGCATGAATAAAGTTATAATTGTTTGGCCTCTAAAGCAAGTCCGCTTTGCAATAAGAGATTTTCGCTGAAAATATCACTTCATATCATAAATGTTGTAATTTTCCTCTTTTTACGGCTCGGTGAGTTGTATGCCTGACCTCGGCGGTGCTACTCTTTTGGGAATTCAATGTTGGCATCTCTGCAATGATTGCTCTGCGATAATTTGTCACAACGGTTACCACTCGCAACATTCATTCAGTGGCTTTCTGCTTTTGTCTAAGGAAAAATAATTTTCAGGGTTTTTTTCGTTACCACAGTGGCATCGCTGGATTATAAATAAGCAGATTAATCTTGTATAGTGGAAACAGGCTACCAGCCAAAACACAATGTAATGAACATGTGTGACTGGTTCACAGCCTATTTTCATTCAGGTAATAAATCTGTTACTTTGTTTATTCTGCAAAATAACATTGCAGTTTAAGTAAGGTTAACACACGCACACAAGTGTGTAAACACCAGCAATTGGGGACCTCATATTGTACCCTACTTGTTTTACCCCCTTTTTGGGGAGTTGAGTAGTATACAGTTGGCAACAACTCCCATTGATTTTTACATTCTTTCCAACTGTGGCACCCAACCGTGGACCTATTATCCCTTTAGTTATAACTTCCTGGTTTGAATGTGTATTTCTACACACACACGTACACACACACACGTGTGTAAACACCGGCAATCGTGGACCCTCCTTTGTTCAACTCTTTGTGTTAGCAACCGTGGACCACAATGATTTCCTTTGTGATAGCAACCGTGGACCTATTATCCCTTTTGTTACAGGTCCACGGTTTGAATGTGGATACCTACCCACACACACACGTGTGCAAACACCGGCAATCGTGGACCCTCCTTTGTTCAACTCTTTGTGTTAGCAACCGTGGACCACAATGATTTCCTTTGTGATAGCAACCGTGGACCTATTATCCCTTTTGTTACAGGTCCACGGTTTGAATGTGGATACCTACCCACACACACACGTGTGCAAACACCGGCAATCGTGGACCCTCCTTTGTTCAACTCTTTGTGTTAGCAACCGTGGACCACAATGATTTCCTTTGTGATAGCAACCGTGGACCTATTATCCCTTTTGTTACAGGTCAACGGTTTGAATGTGGATACCTACCCACACACACGTGTGTAAACACCGGCAATCGTGGACCCTCCTTTGTTCAACTCTTTGTGTTAGCAACCGTGGACCACAATGATTTCCTTTGTGATAGCAACCGTGGACCTATTATCCCTTTTGTTACAGGTCCACGGTTTGAATGTGGATACCTACCCACACACACACGTGTGCAAACACCGGCAATCGTGGACCCTCCTTTGTTCAACTCTTTGTGTTAGCAACCGTGGACCACAATGATTTCCTTTGTGATAGCAACCGTGGACCTATTATCCCTTTTGTTACAGGTCAACGGTTTGAATGTGGATACCTTCCCACACACACGTGTGTAAACACCGGCAATCGTGGACCCTCCTTTGTTCAACTCTTTGTGTTAGCAACCGTGGACCACAATGATTTCCTTTGTGATAGCAACCGTGGACCTATTATCCCTTTTGTTACAGGTCCACGGTTTGAATGTGGATACCTACCCACACACACACACACGTGTGTAAACACCGGCAATCGTGGACCCTCCTTTGTTCAACTCTTTGTGTTAGCAACCGTGGACCACAATGATTTCCTTTGTGATAGCAACCGTGGACCTATTATCCCTTTTGTTATAGGTCCACGGTTTGAATGTGGATACCTACCCACACACACACACCAATAGTAGTTAGTGAGTTTTGATGGTAAATGTACAAAATATGATGATTTCTGTTAATCCCTGGTGATGGAAGGCATCAAGAAGAGTCTTTTTCCCCTGGCAGCCTCTGAAAAAAAAACCTTAACTTTTTGTTTGTGTAACACTTTGATTTACATAAGGAATCAATAATTTTGAAAGGAATTTGTGGCTCTTAAAGAAATCAGAGCTCTATTATTATATCATTTGTGTTCATTTATAGTAGCAGGCGGAGTATGTTTGGATTTACTAACCCACCCTCCATGGTTGACAGGCTAGCTACACGAAAATATCTCCCAAATCTGCCTGTTTGATACATACATACATACATAGAGGTTAATCCATCCAGTAATTGACCAGATATCGGGTGGCATAAGCCGAAATACAACCTTTGCTCTTTCGCGTCTTCAAGCAGTTCATTAATCGTTTTGGTTTGGTTCTTAGAGACTTGTGTCAGTGTCGGTCGCGGTCATCCCCTCTTTTCGTGTACTTGTCCATGTTGAAGAGCAATTGCTTCGATCTTATCAGACCTGACGCTGTTGCTTAAAACACTCCATGATGCCATTACTGTTTTGAACAGTCTGTTTGTAAACAAATGTTGTGTACATTCCAATTCACCAACAAATTTCAACAATTTCAAGTTCTCTATTGAGACCTAGCTAAATTGTATGGAAAATGGAATTTACCCATGGTTAATAATAATAATAAAGAGAGATTTATAAAGTGCAAACAGTTGCAGATCGGTTCCGCCTCAAGGCGCTGATTCTTTGACAAAAAAATTCCATCAATGACAACTCCCTTTAAGAATTCCCATAGGGGTTGTAAATAAATCTCCTAGCCACTCCTGGCTGTAATCAATCTTTTCCTCAACAGATAACTTCCAGGTGGCTTGAGGCGTTGGAATTTGTTTAAGTGAGTCTGAAGGCTCTTATCTGATGTTTCAGACCATTTAAAAGGGACATGTTCACCCCCCCCCCACCTAAAAAATAAATAAATAAAATACAAATTACGTGCTACTTATAAAGGTACTGTGGGAAACAGTACAATAGTGTAAGCGTGTGAGTTTTTTCTGACGGTGTTTAAAACGCTTCCTCTTTGAAAAGATCCAGACACTGTCATCCCCGCTGGGCTAACTTCCTTTCATATTATTAAAAAAAAAAATCAAAATTGCAGCTCTGTAAAAATATTCCTAGTATATAAAAGCACTTTTTAATTTTTGCAAACCCAAAATGACAAATTGCTTCTTACTTAATTAAGTCGAGTGGTGTTCTCGAGTCATGATGGTTCTACATGCCTGTTTGTCCCCCATTGCCGACTTAAAATCTGCTGAGACATACCCATGTCCGTTTTAAGTATGTCCTCCTCCCATGCTTCAAATTTTCTTGATATAATGTAAAGCAATCACCAAAGGGAGAAAGAAATAGTCCACATTGTGTCTAAACCTTTGGTTTTGTATTTCTTGTGATGCACAGAGTCTGTAAACCTCCTGAGATGTAACATGTGGGAGGTTTGGATCAAGAATAAGGGGGAACCCAGGCCCGCAAGCCGTTTTAAGGAATTTTCGCATCCAGCAAATCGCATCCCTGACATGTACATTTGTAGAATCCCCATTAAATTATAAAAAATGAGTTGTGTGTCGTCTGAAATAATCAGGTGCTCAACTTCAAAGATCTGCCAAGCGTACAAATTGAAAACATTATTTGTATTATCCAAATACATCACCAAAATTATTAGTACTTTAAACTGGTTCCCTGCTCCATCAAGCAAGTTAATTCTCATAATAACATTTTACTTTTCATTGTGATTTGAGCTAAAGTTAAAAACAACTTATTTTGCTTTATTTTCCGTGGTGGTAAATGCTTTATGGATTGGTGTACTAAGGCTTTATTTGGGGATTTTAAGTACATCAGATATAGGATTGTTATTCTGCAGGATGTACATCAAGCTTTTATAAATTTAACTTAAATAAATACATACAAAAGAAATTTTCCTGATTGTACAGGACAGAAATGTAATAAAAACGGATGCAGATATGTTTAAAAAATAGTCTTTATTTGTTTGTTTTCTTTACATGCTACTGATATTCTTACACGGGTACTTAAATCAATACATATAAGTTCTGCCATATATAAATTCTATTCAGAAAGGGTGTATATAATTACTTCTGCATGTCATAAGGGTTGTCATTCCAAGGTACCCCAATGGGAGATACTTGGTGGCAGCAGACATACCAGTACTTCTCCCGTTGTTTACATAGTTTTGAGTATGCACCAAAGATTATAGAGAGCCAAAGGCGCAAGATAGGGAACTCATGTGAAATGTGCACTGGATACCATTTCAGGAAGCAACACTTTTGATGCAATAAAAGATCAGTGTAGACAATGAACATTGCTATCAATGATATAACAAAATGCTTGCTGAAATGGTGCCCATGTATTTCACATTCCAACAAAAGATAGAGATCCAGTTGCAAATCTTGAGCCTGGATACACCTCCACCTGTAGGACATCACTTCAATCATCCTAATCACTCCATTTCTGACACGATTTTACCGGGCATTGAGGCATCACGTAACCACAGAGTAGAGAGAAACTGTGGATAAGGCGCCTCCAGACCATTCAACCCATGGTCTGAACATCCAAGAAGGAAATGACTAATAACGTTTTGTCTTTGCCTTTTTCCCACAGATATCCTCCTCATTGTTTACCCCTTGCTTTTTCTGTGTGTTTTCTGCCTCTCTCTCTATTCATGTATTTCCATTTGACTGTTTCTGTTATACTTGTATACCTGTTTATGTGTGTTGCAAGTGGTGTTTGAAGCTTTGCATGGTGTGGAAAAATAAGGAGTAACTATAAGTAAAAATAAAAATAGTAAACTTGCAGGTACAACCATGACCCTATGTGTCTTGTGTTGTCATTTAGCCTTCCAGAAAGACTCTGCTAGGGTCGAAACATCAGGCCATTAACCATTTTGAGCAAATTGGAAAGCTCTTAAATATTACCGCAAAAATTTGAAAACTTATCATCAGCAATGGCTATCCTTTGTTATTTTATTTACTTTCTAAATTGTGATGTTAATGCATCCATTGTTTGCAGTTTTCCTATGGAATAATAATAACTAATAGTAAATAAAGTGCTTTCAGTCAATAAACATCAATCTCTAATAGATCATTGGGCAAAACTAATACATTGGCAAGAAATGTAGTTCTTGAATTTACAAACCAAATTAAGTATACAATTTTCAAGGGAGATATTAACTTAGTTTAATAATTAGTTTGTAGAAAAATGTTGTCAAAGTTCACATTTGATGAAGAAGTACAAGTCGGCAACAGCTACAATCATTGCAAGAGAAAATCCACATAATACTCTCTGTAAAATGAGAAAACGAGACAGGAGTAAAATTAAACATTACATACTAAGAAAATCACTATGCTTGGAATGACACGCAGTCCATGGACGTCTTTCTTTTTGCCATGGTCTTGGTCTTGGAGACCCTTTGACTAGATTTTAAGGACTCGTACAAAGTTGGGGTAACTGAGATTGAAGTTGGAAGACTACCTGCATTGACTGATCGTCCAGAGCACACATTGGGCTACCCCATGGAAAAAGGGGTGACTGAGGTTAAAGTTGGAATCGGGAAAAAGGGGTGACAGAGATAGAAGTTGGAAGACTTACTGCATTGACTGATTGTCCAGAGCACACATTGGGCAACCCCATGGAAAAAGGGGTGACTGAGGTTAAAGTTGGAATCGGGAAAAAGGGGTGACAGAGATAGAAGTTGGAAGACTTACTGCATTGACTGATTGTCCAGAGCACACATTGGGCAACCCCATGGAAAAAGGGGTGACTGAGGTTAAAGTTGGAATCGGGAAAAAGGGGTGACTGAGATAGAAGTTGGAAGACTTACTGCATTGACTGATTGTCCAGAGTAGTACATTGCCATAAAGCCAAAGACAAATGCTCCAATGACAGTTAGTAAAATGTTGAGTACACCCATCAGCTGAACCTGGACGCTACGCACTGAAATAATAATAAACAATTTTCATACCAAAATTTAGGACCAAGTCAGCAAACATTGTTACATGTATATTATTTGCTTACATCTTAAGTCTCATAAAGCATGTTTTTACCATCTTTTCCCACTTGAGCCAAAGGACTTCTCCCAATTATCTGAAAAATAGAACAATTTAATCAGGTTTATGACATACAGGTTAGCTTAGTACAGATTTCTTTCTATTACTTGAAGTAAATTGTGCGTTTTGGTTTAGGCTGACAAACAGTATGAAAGAACCAAAAGAATCAAAGGTAAAAACTCCAACAACGTTTTTACTCTGAAAAATAGTCCCAACTCAACATCCAGGTTTAAGTTGTAAAGCTTTTAAGGATTAACCCTTTCATGCACCATTTATTTTAGTGATTAATTGATCATATGGACACAATAATTGATTATTTGGGGTTTTTTGCAAATGGCGACCCCCTAAAAAAACAGGTCACAATAGCACCCTCAACGAGTCCTCTTTTCCATTCTGAAAACTAAGTGGCTGTGCAGTCTTTATTTTTTGTTTTACAACTATTTTTCGGAAGGGATTTAAACCGGTCCCTAGCGACCGGTCGGCGCATGAAAGAGTTAAGACTCGGGAGGATTGACACCATTGGAAAATGTGCATTAAAGTCTGTTAAGTGTCTCTGTGTCAGTAGCTGTAGCAGGGTACATGTGCATGGAAGGATCCTCACAGAGCTAGCAGGGTACATGTGCATGGAAGGATCCTTACAGAGCTAGCAGGGTACATGTGCATGGAAGGATCCTCACAGAGCTAGCAGGGTACATGTGCATGGAAGGATCCTCACAGAGCTAGAAGGGTACGTGTGCATAGAAGGATCCTCACAGAGCTAGCAGGGTACATGTGCATGGAAGGATCCTCACAGAGCTAGCAGGGTACATGTGCATGGAAGGATCCTCACAGAGCTAGCAGGGTACATGTGCATGGAAGGATCCTCACAGAGCTAGCAGGGTACTAGCCCACTAGACCGATGTTAAAAGAGAGCCATTACAGCTCAACAAGGTGGGCTAGCAGGGTACATATGCATGGAAGAATCCTTAAAGAGTTAGCAAGGTACATGTGCATGGAAGGATCCTCACAGGGCTACAGTGTTCTAAAGATTTTACCAAAATGGAAGAGACTTACATCAGCATTAACAGATCTTGTCATCTCTTTATATTCTCTATTTGCTTGCTCTGCTTTGAGTCTCTCCAGCCTAGCAAGTAACTCCGGATTCTGTTTAAGCAAGTAACCACACAATATAAATCATTTAGAATCAAACAAATGTGAAAGCTTTGACTGTGGTTTCCATGCTTTTGTTTGAAGTTGCTTTGGCCATTGAAATCCTATGTCTTTACCACATAGAGAAAATGTTTTCCATTTTCTTCGTTTACGTTGTTTCCAGCTGTTACGCCTGATAAACCAATGCAGCTTTAGTTTTCACATAACAAAGATAAACCAACTGTTCTCAAAACATGCATATTAACCCATGGTTTAAATTTGTTAATTTTTGTTCAGTTCAAAAAGTGATACAAAAATTCCATTCATTTATTTGCTGTGGTAGGTAAAGTTTCTATCTATCATAAGACAATTACTTAAAGTTGCATCCCATGGCACGATTTTCACCAAAAAAAGTTTAATCAAAGAATTTTTCTCTGAATGAATTTTGACAGATGATGCCACCGAAAAACATACAAAACTGTAACATGCAAAAAGTTTTATACGTGGCTGATGGACATGAAATAATCACTTACCATTGGGAATTTGTTTGTGTGCAATACCTTAAATGAACTCTAATTACTTTCTTGAATCTATAAAAAAAAGCTAATTTAAAATTTAAATCTAAATTTTCGGGTCAAATCGGCCAAGAATCAATCATTTGAAACCATTCAACTGATTGGGTTGTGACCGTTGTGTACAACGATAGAACAACTGTACATAGTTGTTTTAGTACCACGTAGACTAAAGCATTCAACACATCAATAATGTCATTAAAAATCAGTTAATGATATTGGTTAGAGAGTAGAAAGAGGGGTTAAAAATCAATAATACTTTAAACTGAAAACAAACTTACTCTTTTAGGTTTTGGTAAGGGTGGGAAAAATACATCACTCCCCTCCAACAACTCATGGAGGTAAAGGATCGGCTTTCCATCTAATTAAGAAGAGAATGAATTTAATAAAGATAAATTATACCACCTGAAAGAATATAAAGGAAAGAATAAAGCTTACAAGAAAGCAAGAAGATTTAGCAAAGACAGTGACTGGTTTCGCTACCACAAGAGGAGAATTAAAACAAAGTCTATACGCAAAAACAAATGAAAAAGACCGTCGCACAATTGACAATATGATTTATTACAATGTAAATTTGTAAATTACCATAATGAAACAGATCTTTGTGAACCCTAAAAAAGAATTTAGAAAGGTTTGTGGTTAAAAAACTAAATAGTTTCCCCTTTAAACTACATTGTCTTAAGGGTGGGGGTCGGAATTCATGTTAATTTTTTTGTTTAACCATGAATGATCAATAACAATCCCATAAAGCTCTGGCAGACACTCAGAGATCTTGGATCTTCTAGCAAACCAAAATCATAGTTGATGGTATGCCTGTTTTTGGTGAAGAAATTTCTGTACCGCAAGGCCAACTTCTAGCACTGGTTTAGTGTCACTATGATTTGATTACTGTTCATCATTCTGGTATGCTAGCTTCAAGAGTAAACACACTAAAACCAAATTACAAGTTGCTTCGATTCGTTCTAAACCTACAGCCTACAGACTCACTTAACGGTAGATCATTTCAAATAAGTTGGTTGGCTCCAGTACAGAACCGGATTGACCAACTGAAATTATGTTGTGTATTTCATGTCTTGACTTCCGTGGCTCCGGATTATCTCAGAGATTTTTTTCAAATTACAAGTAGTACTCGCTTTTATAACACCCGTTCAAATCACCTTTCTTTTGTTATTCCCCATCATCACAGTTATGGACAACACTCCTTCCGAGTTACTGGGACAAAGTTTTGGAATAAACTTCCAATCATGCTCCGCAACACTAATTCATCACTACATGCATGACATGTAGATAAATTTAAGAAGACAATCAAAATGCACTATTTTTATATAAAGCTGCAGCTCCAGGAGGCAAGGACGCATTGTTGTTGTTGGTTGATTTCATTTTTTTTTTTTTTACGGTATATCCATAGTGACACATAAATCAAGGTGACATTAACCGCATTGTTTGTTGTCTTGGTCACATGTTTATTGGCACTTTGTCTGCCTTATTTCATGTGCAATTTGACTAGTCAAATTCTTTTATATGCAACCTATTTAACCCGTCTTTTTTAGTGCAATTCAGTTTATGTTTTTTATGCTCTCTTCTCTTCTTTACTTTAATGTTCTGTATTTGTTGGTGTATTTTGAATGTATTTTTAAATCTAGAAGACCAATAAGCTGCTTTAGCTTTATTGTGTTATCCTCGACAATGCCTTGGATTCACAATGTGATTCTTGTAGATTTTTTATTTATTGTTTTTGTCTTTTTCTTGTTGATTTCCGTGGCGGTTGTCAAATATTAAAATAAAAACAAACAATTAAATGCATTAAAAAAGCATTTGATTAAACGAGAATGAATGTTAGTTTATACATGTAAGTACGGTAGCACAACACAAGAAATGTAAAAACTAAAGGTACTATTTTTGGTAATTTATTTAACATTGTTGTAGCAAAGTAGAGTTGAGAGTAGTAGTACCGTTGAGCTTTTTATAGCTCCATGCATGGAGGCTCCATTCTCCATGCAACGTACTAGTTATGTAGGAAGAAATTTCCACAATAATCAAATATTTTGTCCCCCAAAAAAGTCTTTAAAATAAAGTATAGCGCCCTCAAGTGATCACAAAATGCAGTTTATGTTGTCAGTATACAATCACCTTTTTCTAATAAATACTTTTGAAGATTTCTTAAGGTTGAAAAGGGTATAACTGGTTCCTCTTCGAGATTCTCCTTTCTTCTAAGTTTTTCATATCCTCTCAATTCATTCTTGAATGTTTCTGGTACATCTGCACGGGATAAAACACTGTCAATACTATCGTACATTCGGTCTGTTAAAATCATGAACGTCGCCATCTTGAAATTTAAAGGTCAAAGGTTGAATGGGATTTTTAAGAATCATTTTTTTGTTACTTAAATTACAACAGAATTAAAAACAACACAATTTTAATAAAAATATAATTTCTGGCTAAAAATACATTCATCAAGTATTGAATAAATATAAAATTATTTTTTATATAAATATAAGTGATATGTAAGTAACAAACTAATTCAAAATACTTGTATAAAAATAAACTAATGAATTGAAACGTGTCCCGCATCCTTGGTCGAGGAACCTGGATCTCTTTCCACATCATACGACGTATACGCACTGACCATTCTGTAAAGTTTGCAAGTGAAGTGATTCAAACATGGAGCGTATTTTTGCATCTCCCTTCACCGTTCTGGAATGTCCGAACTTGAAATTAAAGTGGCCCACATGGCTTCACACACCTTCAGCAATGACAGTTTATGCTATTGTTCTTTGCTCATATTTTCTTGTGACAGGAGGTTAGTTTTTCCTTTTCTCAGTTTCCTCTTTTTTATTATTTATTTCTTTTTTTAATTAAATTAAGGAATGTGTTATGTTAATCTTGCCGGCGCCGGCTTTCATTTTTTTTGAAGTAAACTTTATTTAACTAAGTTGCATCAAACAAATGTCACAATTTTGTTACTGAAAGTTAAAGACTGCCTTGAAAATTCACTCCTTTTTAGTTAGCAGAATTACCTTTTCGTTATCACAATAGCCCAACCAAACAACATTATTTGGCAGTTTTGCCTCTGGTCTGGGTGTTCGTAAAATCATATAGGCGATAGCAAATGGCCGAATCACACTGTTTATGTTTGTAGTGTGGGATACAGAGTTTGCCTGCTGGGGCACAAGAGTAGACGACCACAGATGTCAACACAAATTTTTAAAGGAGTACAGCGCCCCAGCAGTTACTTGGGTCTCACTATATCATCACTTACCATCCATTGCTCAATTGTGGAGAGCACATTAAAACAAAATGTGCAAGCTCATTTTGGTGCAATTTTATGAAAATCTCCGAGCTGGCAATCACTAGATTAAGTGACAACGGGGGGAAATCTCGGCAAAAAAATGTGGGTTTCTATATTTGACAAATCATCTCACCTCCTGATGCTATCGATGGGCCATGAAGCGGAGGGAGTCCAGCATATTGGCACTAATTTATGGTGCTATTTTGTTTATGGATTGAGGTTGGTAATGGAAGGACAGTCAAATGGAAACTGATTTTCCATCTATGTGTTTTGCTTATTTCTGCATTAACAAAAATATTATTTAATGTTTTGTTTTTTAAAAGGGAGAAGGCAATAATTAAAAAAATACATGTATCACTTCCAAAGCCATAGCCTCATAGGAGATTGGAGGAATTAATGTCCACAAACTATGTAAGAGGCCCAATATTCATACACAAACATGCAGTTGGGCCAATTCCTTCATTCAATGTCTGTAGTGTAACACATATCATCTTTTCTTCTAATTTGTTTTGCACAGGTTTAATTTATGATGTCATTGTGGAACCTCCAAGTGTTGGTTCAACTACAGATGAAAATGGACACCAAAAACCAGTAAGAAAGATTTCTTACCTCAATCATCTACCACATGCTTGAATTATAGATGATATTTTGATAAATCCTTTTTAATCTGCTCAGAAGAGTTTCTAATACTAGATTGTAACCTGACACCCAAACTGCTTGATTTAATACTTTTTTTTCTATTCCAATGCAATGATTGGTATCAGTTGTTGTTCTCCCTCTAATTTGATGAAACACCCCAAGAGGTTGATGGTGTCATTGGTTTTACATGTAGGTGGTCAAGGTTAATGTAACTTACAAAAACTTAAGTTCAAGTAAGAAACCACAAGGGAATGTTTGATTTTGTCTGACTGGCACCCCTGAACAAAGATATTGACAGAAAAAGGGAGACCACCAGCATTGGGGCTAGATAGATCAGTTTGTAGAGCGCCGGCACGTTAATCCTGAGGTCGCAGTTCAATCCTTTGGCATTCCTGCTCTAGTTAATTTTCTTTGTTCAATCAAGAAAACTATAAAGTCACTTTTTTGGCTACAACCCAACACCACCCCCCAAAAAAAAAAAAAAACCTATACCAATTCTATTTGGCAGATTTTGCTTTAATTTTAACATGTCATACATTTAAGTTTACGTAAGCTTATAATAGTGTTGTTCCAATGTTCTTATTAAATCAACCAAATCACCTTATTCTTTTTCAAACTTTTTTCTCCAGGTTGCCTTCATGCCATACCGAGTGAACGGCCAATACATCATGGAAGGACTTGCATCTAGTTTCCTTTTTACCATCGGTGGCCTTGGGTTTGTGGTTCTAGATAAATCTAATGGACCCATGTTACCCAAACTCAATCGCTTCCTGCTCTTGTTTGTTGGCTTTGTTTGTATCCTCGTGTCATTCTTCATGTGCAGAGTCTTTATGAGGATGAAGCTACCGTAAGTTCCAACTTTGAAAATTTATTTTAAATAATAATTTTAATAAAGGTTGGCGCTTTGGGGGCGGACGAGCCAACCAAAATTGTCATCGCCCGCAAGTTTTTTCACTAGCCCACATGCAATAGGCTATGCATACAATTTTGGAAGCGTAAAAAAATTTTTAAAAATGGAAGTGAAGTTCGCAAACTTGTGTTTTTGGACGATCTTATCCCCTAGTTTCTGCCCTTCATAATACTTATTCATCAACAACCATTTTCATGGATTCGTGATTTGAGGATCCGTTATTGTCGTGAATGCATTTACACAGTACACATATGCACACTGTTAATTCCTGGCACAGTTACCCCACCATACCCAACCAGTGCAGTTGAATTGTTTCAAATGGGTGGTCAACTCTCTAGAAAATGTTTCCAAAAGTAGGAGGGTTAATGTTAACCTACGTGGGATCACATTAAAGAAGATTTTTGCCTTTTGCATTTAAAGAAAAATGTGTATGCAAAATTTGTCACAAAATAGTTAACAAGATGTTAACATATGTCGGAATTGTCACTAAATGTGCTTGTTCTCTTCTTACTTATCAATATTAAACTTGTTTAACTTGAATGATAGTTGACAGACGCACATGGTTTTTTTTCTTTTCAAACAAACAACCAAACCATTAAATAATGTATTTCTACTTGAATGCTTTTGTTACACTTATATACCTGTTCATGTGTGTTGTCTTGTCATTTAGCCTTCGAGAAAGACTCTGCTAGGGTCGAAACGTCAGGCCATTAACTATTTTTTGCAAGTGCATTTATACCATAGGTCCTTTTGGTTGGTAAGCAGTTTGTAATAGCTAATTCTATTTCATCAGAGTGATAATGTGTGATTTGTGTTTTCTTCTTTGTTTACAGAGGCTACTTGCAGGGTTAAACTGGGACTAAGCTGTGGTTACTCCTTCATCATGCAAAACTATTATGGTCAATTTATTATCTCTGATGCAAACTGGACAAACGTTCTCATCAAATAACCTTTCTTATTAATTAAAGGAGTTCTTTCAATGACAACTGTCAAATTTAAGAACTTGCTAAATACAAGAGCAATAACTTAAGTAAGATTGGGACATTAGGAATAAAAGGAAAACCTTAGAGTAATTAAATTAAAATTATCCTGTGGAAGATTGGATTTACTTGTAACCTGTGCCATGAAAAATGTGTATAAACCAGGCATGATATTCTGTTTTGTTTAGTTTAGTCTGATTTTCGTTTTTTTCTGCCTTAGGGAAAATCAGAAAAGCTGTGATTAAATAGCCTGACAAGTATATCAAGGCCTACACCACATGAACAAGTGCTCAAAGACAACTGTTGTCAACAAGAATTACATCAGATGTTTTTCCTTTTCCAGGGAAAAGGTTCAAATTTTAATTGTTTGCTGACTGGTACTATTAAACACAATTTATTTGTCAATATCTCTTTAAAGTTTTATTCTGCTGATTTGTTAAGTGGAATCTTGGGGGAAATTGTCATATTGTCTGTTTATGTACATGTACCAAACCTACTGTTATTTCATTTTAGAATAAAATTGAGTCAGACTTTGTGTACATTAATCAAATGATTCTATAAATCCTTTCAGAGTCTATTTTCTTTACTCTGTGCCTTTATGCATATTTGTCAGTCATAAATGTATGAATACAGTCAACATAAAAGAAGATGCAACACAGATTCAAGAACACTTAGACAACATACACACAACAGAGCATTTAGAAGTGGTCAGAAAAATGGCTGTTGCATTTCAATTCAGATAAATGCTAGGCTATGCATATTAGAACAGGCAATCCACAATGCAACTACCACATCGGTCAGACAACTTTGGACACAAGTAATACAGAGAAAGATCTCTGTGTTGATATATCCAATGATTTCAAACATAGCACACTATACAAATGCTGCATTGCCTTAGAGTTGTGAAAAGATCATTTAAAGCAAATGTACAACATTGGTACTTGTAAAAGACAAGTATCCACACTTAAAGGGAGTTTATACTTTTGGTAAATTTCAAAGACCAGTATCCTCACTTGGTGTATCCCAACATGAAACAACAAACCTGTGAAAGTTTAAGCTCAATCGGTCATTGCAATCACCAGAAAAAAAGTGGGAAAAACCTTAAGTGTTTTCACTGTTTTCAAACATAGAGTATCATGAGATCAAAACTAATTGCTTTACTCATTTCTCAAAAACTACAGCACCTCAGCTAGTAATATTTCAAGGAAGCTTTCTATCATCATTATCTTTAAAAGTATAGAGACCCTTTAATGTGACACAACATATACATGAAATAACAACCATGTGAAAGTTTAAGCTAAATCGGCCTTATGAATAGGAGTCATGAGAAAACTGTGAAAAACCCCCGTTTTCAAACATCGGATTTTATCACCAGTGATAAAGACTAATTGTTTTACTCATTTCCTAAAAACTATAGCATTTCAAGCAAAACTGTTTCAAGGGACGTTTTCCCACCATGAACATCTTTATTCCATGCAAGTTATGTGCAAATCGTGTATAAACAAACTCTCAAACGGAATATTGGATGTAGATGTAACTTCTTGAAGAGTCGTCAACGACTGGAATAGTCTACAGCTCAGAAAATAGTACGTGCCAAGACAGTGGGCCTGTCAACATTTAAGAAAGAGCTTGATGCCTAATGGAAACAAAGTATGATAGGATATGGGTTCTTAAAGGCAGAAGCCTAAACAATTTCTCCCATTAAATCGTAAAGTTATGTTAAGGCCTGAAGCTTCACTCTAATAAGGGTGTGGCAGGAGATTCTGTTCCCCCCACGGCGAACTGTGTACAAAATTCTTCTGATAGCGCCCTCTTTGCGTCTTCTTCTTTCAGCCCAAATTTCCCTTACGAGGGACAGAACCTCCGGGGGACAGACTTCCCTATGACAAGGGCGCCTAATCATCAATGAGGGATTCAAGGGCAGCAATGTTCTGACCAGGGGCATGGAGGCAGTTGTATCCCTGCCTCCGTTTCCTCCCTGAAGTATCAGGCCTTTGAATTGAACTAAATATTAATGTAATTACACTTGGGGATGTTGAAAAAATAATATTTGTATTGAGTGCACAGTATTGCAGGGTTTACTTTGAGCTCAACAGTTGCATCACTGCCAGTGAGGAAAATTATTATTTGAAAAAAACCTCATCACATTCATTGTAGCAGTTTGGGAAACATTTAAAAACCTATAACTTGGAAATTGAAAGAAACTAACAACGAAAGCAAACAGCACAATTGCGGGCGCTATTTACGGAGACCGTCTAATTTTCACAAGCAGTCGGGTTCCTTTTCATTGTATGCAGAACGAGATCGGTATCTAACATCGATTATAGCCTTTTGAAATAGATAACAAGAAAGGTTACCCGACTACAGCTCACCCGATTTCCGTTGAACATGCATAAACATACATCCATTGGGTGTCAGACCGCTTCGTGACAAATAAATCTCATAAAGTTATGCAAAACCTGTTCACGATGGACGACACACTAACGTAACACAGAGAAAAGGGGCCAAAAATGGCGCAAATAAGTAAGAAAATGAAGAACAAGCGGGCCCAGCTCCTTGATGTGAAGAAGATGGACGCTGAAAAGTCCCGTCAGAAGGAAATTGAGGAGATAAATGTGGTGGGATATCAGTGCAAGCTGTTCCGAGATGATGAGCGGGCATTGGCGATCGATAGAGGGGAACATTTAATTCCGTGGATGGGGGATTCCTCATTACTGATCGACCGGTAAGTGCGTGGTTGGTTACACTGAACAGCATGGTACTACAGTACTATCTGCATTAGATAGCCTTATGCTTGTGTTGTGATGTTACTGTTCCTACCCTGTTCTTTGGGAATACTGGTGGTCTCACACTTGGTTTTTATTATTACAAAAATATTGTATCTTTTCTTATTCTAAATCAATATTTCGTAGGAGGTCCTGTTTTCAGGGCGTCCCTGAAATCGATGCAAATCTTTTACCTCTCTGCGCGCGATGTAAACAGTCCCTAAATACATTTTTTGTGGTTTGACTTGCCAAGCAAAGAGTCTCCTCTCCTTTGACCAAAACTTAGAATTATGTGAGGCTCCACTGGCAAGTTGCACTTGTATTGCAAAAATTTGTGGTATTTTAGGCATTTCTACAAGGTACAAAAATATGTCATACTGTCGGGGCCATAAAAAAAAAATTGCCCGCCAAAAAAGTTTCATCAAACAATTTTTCAATTCACAATTCACGATGATAAAATCCTGTGACTTAAAATTCTACTGAGCATTCTGGGGAAAAAAATACAGAGGCTTAAAGAAGCCATGTGCCTTAAATCATTTTCTAACAGTCTGGAGAATTTTTTTTTAAACCCTCATATCATTTATTATTAATAACATTAAAATTTAAACATTGGCTTGGTGATTCAAATATCACTGTTTATTGATATGCTTTATTATAAATGTTAAGAAACATAAAAAGATTCAAAACTTTTTAAAAAATCAGATTTGAAAGCCAAGACTTATTGACACTTTTTTTTAAATTTTTTTTTCTTTTATAGTTTTTGCAAATTACCATCGTAATTTTTAAAATTAAATAAAAAATATTTTGAATAAAATGAAGACAACTGTTGGCTATAGAGTCATACACAACGTCTCACAGAACACTTGAAGTCACTGCAGATGTTTCTTCTGCGTATGGCTTCACCAGGACACCATACTTTCTTGTTTGCCTCGAAAACAGGTCAAACTCAAAACACGGGGACGCTATTGAAGTCATCGAAGATCGGTGCGTGGTGTGAAAGTTTCAATGTCTATCAAGTTTTAATATATTTTTACATACTTCTTATAAACAAAGGAAGGTAATTAGGGCATCAGTTGATATATGGCATCATTATTTTTTTTTAGTTCAAAGAAAAAGGCATAGTACATCGAAAACCGGACACGGGAGGATATATAAAAAAAACAAATGCCGAAATTATATTAACTTGTTTTGAGAATTCTTAAGTTATTTTTTACCACACAGGACTATACATACCTTTGCTAAGTAATTAATAATACCATGAATACTGCCTGGTTGAATTTGTTGAATGGCCAAACACTAAAAACAGTGTTCCCTTTTCCTTCCCAAATGCCTTTCGGATGATTGTGCGAAATCAACCAGGCAGATTAGTTAGCGATCTGATATAAGGTCTATGGTGAAATATGATTCAATTATTCCCCCTTGCACATCCCCAAGGATGTCATGTCAGGGACCAAAATGTCTTTGTATTGTATTGCTAGCTCAAGCTGTATTAATGGTAAACTCTTCAATGTACAATATGCCTTGCTTGTTTTAGTTAATCAAATATTTTTTTTACTTAATTATTTTATTTTCTGATGAAGATTTTGAAATATAATTGGTTTTACTTTTGTTTATGAATTCAGGACAATTAACATTGGTTTAAAAAGGTTATATAACTTATTAAGCATGGAGGTAGAATTAAATTCTACCTCCATGCTTAAAGTAACAATATATCCAAAACTTACCCCAATGTTCTATTAATTATACATTAATATCAGGATAATCCTGTATTATAATGTATAATAATTAGTAGTGTACATGTTTTCATTAAGTAACTCTGAATCTTGACTGAACATTTTTAGTGCACACTGAATGCTGATACTAAGGAGTAAATTGACCATGGTGCATTTCATCATGATTTAATTCTTTCTGCTTGCACATCCCCCGATGTCGAGGACCAAAATTATGTTTTTGTGTTGACTGTATATTGGCAGTAAACTAATCTTCAGTGTGTATAAATGTAAGCTTTGCTTGTTCTAATTCCTCCATGGTTATACATGTAAAACCAAAGGAATTATGAACTTTTCTTGTAATTTTTGATGCAGTTTTGGAAATTTAATTGGTTTTGTTTTGGTTTGTGAATTTAGGACAATTAGGAGTAAAGGAGTAAATGATGATTTGTACTTTTATTTCAATTTTCTACATATACTAGGGTTTTAGGGAAAACATTCACTGTACATGACACATAGTTAAATGTTTTCCTGTCTTCTGTTTGGAACACTTATACAAAATTTATTGGTTTTCTTTTATTTAAAAAAATGTCATGCCCCTTTAAAATGTTTGGAAAAAAATGTTTGTACTTTTTAACTTGTTAGGCCTATATTTTAAAGAAATATTTCATTGATATTCAATTTAAAGGTTGATGTTTTGAATTCTTGGAGATGCGAGGAGTTAAAAAAAGAATCATAATTATCCTAGATAATTATAGTATAGATTTTATCTGGGAAAATCTAGCCCACCCCAACCCATGGCAGTACATGCTGTATTGCTAACCATAGGGTTATCATGCTTTTGTACAACCCATTGTGGAAGTAAATTACTTGACACTAAAGCCCTTTTCACACTGTATCTCTTATTCCGTGGAATACAGCCCTGGGGAGGCCCCATGAGTTTTTTTACCCCACCGTTACCCCGGCGCACTTTCACACTGTCCCCGCCTAGGTCCCTATTCCACCGGGTTCCGGTTGCAATTTCAAGTATACCCCAGGGTTTTATCGCTTACCCCTACTCTAGAGCAGAGGTGGCTATTCCCCGGGGTATGCCCATTTGCCGGGGTAGATCAGGGGTAAAGCGATCCAAGTGTGAAAGGGCTGGCCAATATTCCCCAGGGTTGTCCCTGGGGAATAGAGTAGTGTGAAAGGGGCTTTACAGGGGTAGCAAACGGGGGTACATGTAGCTAGCAGGGGTAGCCAGCAGGGGTAGCAAGCAGGGATGGGGTACTAGCAAGCAGGGATGGCAAGCAGGGGTAGAAAGCAGGGGTAACAAGCAGGGGATAGCTACAACACTGTAGCAGGGATGGCAAGCAGGGATGGCAAGCAGGGGTAGAAAGCAGCGGGTAGAAAGCAGGGGTAACTAGCAGGGGTAGCAAGCAGGTGTAGAAAGCGGGGGTACATTGTAGCAAGCAGGGATGGCAAGCAGGGGTAGAAAGCAGGGGTAGAAACAAGCTTGGGTAGAAATCGGGGGGGGGGGTAGCAAGCAGGGGTAGCTAACAGGGATGGCAAGCAGGGGTAGCTAGCATGGGTAGAAACAAGCTTGGGTAACTAGCAGGGGTAGAAACAAGCTTGGGTAGAAAGCAGGGGTAGCAAGCGGGGGGGGGGGGGGGTGGTAGCAAGTAGGGATGGCAAGCAGGGGTGGTGTGGCAAGCAGGGGTACATTTGTAGCTAGCAGGGGAAGCAAGCAGGGATAGCTAGCAGGGTAGCAAGCAGGGATGGCAAGCAGGGGGTACATTTGTAGCTAGCAGGGGAAGCAAGCAGGGATAGCAAGCAGGGGTAGCAAGCAGGGATGGCAAGCAGGGGTGGCGTGGCAAGCAGGGGTACATTTGTAGCTAGCAGGGGAAGCAAGCAGGGATAGCTAGCAGGGGTAGCAAGTAGGGATGGCAAGCAGGGGTGGCGTGGCAAGCAGGGGTACATTTGTAGCTAGCAGGGGAAGCAAGCAGGGATAGCTAGCAGGGGTAGCAAGCAGGGATAGCTAGCAGGGGTGGCGTGGCAAGCAGGGGTACATTTGTAGCTAGCAGGGGAAGCAAGCAGGGGTAGCTATTTCAAGGGAGTTCAGTTTGCCAGGGTTGCAATTATAACTCTGTTCAATCTAGATGTTCAACTTTTTATTATTCCATGGTCCCCAAAAAAGGCTCAAAACAACCCAATTTTATTCCATGGAATAGAATCCCATGATTTTCATATTTTATTTTATATAGGCCTCTCACCCAAGTAGATCTTTTGTCATTTGATTGGAGGATTGGAGGTGATGCGGCATTCATTATTCACACCATTTCATGGCCTACATGTACGTCATTCATCCTGCGTTTTGGTACTATTCAGCATGCATTTTTGTTCCATCCTTTTTGCACTATTGCATGCTAGATCACCACACACGTGTACATATAGGCTGGTTGGCATGGTCGGTCGTGCGATGATCGGGTGGCTAAAAACTTGACAAGCAATCATAGAGACACAGTTTATAGTTAATCATAATGCCTACGCATCAGTGTCTATTCAGTGTCTGTTTGGTAAGATGCTGGCACCTCTCAGCATTCGATGATTATCATCGTGCGGCCGACCATAAACCGGCCTTTTGCAACCGACAAAATGCCCTCGTAGTTGATGCCAGAATACAATTTTTTTTAAATACATTTTGGTGATTAGTTTTTCCTTCTAAATGACAATTATCTGCTTGGGTGTTTTATGAAACAAAGAATGAGTGTTTTGCGTGCTTGCTTCACCTTGCGAATGGAACATTCCATCTTTCAACAAATGAAAATATTCTCACCATTGCACTCAAAAACATTTGTTATTTGTATAGGATTTTTACAAATCCTTCTGGATCCTACTTTACTGCAATGCCCTTTTAGCCCAGGTTCTCCTAATTCCTTCACTTCGGCAGAGAGGATATTGAAGGAGTTCGGTTAGTTAGGTTAAGGAACCATAGAGAATGGACCCACCCGCATCCTTTGGTAATTTGGCACTTTATAAATCCAGTTATTAATCTTAACAAAGCCACTTCCCTTGAAAGGCAGTTCCATTCCATAGTGAAAACAAATTGCGTTGGAGAAGCCTGTTATCATCTAAGTACACCATGGAATTTTTTTACAGTTTTTGCGTTCATTGCAACTTTTGCGTATAGACTTTCTTTTTTTAATATTAAATCTTTTGCTAGTGCGAAATGTCTGAGCTAGCTACATAAATATGTAAACAATTAGTTGGATTTTTAAAGCAAAATGTCTTAGTTAACTAATAATGTACACTACAATGTGTTTTAACTTTGCCGTGAGAGTTGATTTTTCATGTATGATCTTTGACCTAGCAGCATTAAGCATTGGTTTCGCAAAGTTACAGGGAAGTCCTCTTACACATTGTACATACATGTACATACATTAGTCTGTTTTAAGACAAAATATGCCCCAAATACCTTCATTTCAAAACAATTTCAAAACCAAATTAACATTTTTCTTTTGTTATGTAGTGAGTCTTACTTCTGTACTTATCTTTCAAAATTTACCTTCTAACATTGAAACATCATTTTATTTATTGTTTAATGAGGATTACTTCTTTGTAATCCTAAATAAATTTGTGGAGGTTTTAATGCCTTCTCAAATTAAGATTGAATCACAATTCACAAGCAAAGTACTTTGACTTTTAAAAATCCTAATTGACTCCATTTCTAACAAAACTGGGTTATCAGGCTTTGAGGTTAAGGCAATATTAATTGAAAGAAATGTATCCAGTTTAATTTATTGGACAATTAACATTGTGATTGTAGTGTCTGCACATCTGTCCATAAATTGATCATGTCATTTAAATTGATACATGTTGAAGTCCCAAACATAATTATTCCGGGAGAAATTCCAGCATCCGTCCAACTGGCCAGGTGTGGTGAATCTTTACTATACAGCTGTGGTATTCCTTTGAGGGTAGTAATTGTAGGGTTGCAACCCGATTCCGATGCCTCATTCAGTCAGTCCAACGAAGCAATTCAGCATACCTGAACCACACAGAGGTAGCAACGTAACACACACCATGCTTAGGGTGTAATTCAATGCTTATCGCTTTGAGCAGCTTCCAGTGTCGTTCGATTTTGGGGACAAAGAATTGCCTGGATGCCCTAAAAGAAAGATCTCCACCCTTTGTGCTTTGAATTATTATTATTATTTTGTCAAATCGGTGTATATTGGAAAAAGCATGGAAGTTCTTGACGTGATAAGAATTGGTTTATTGAATGTTTGTCGGCTGAGCTGTCTTATGTTTGTAAGGAATCATGTGATATTGAAATTTATTTGTTAGCAATCAATCCACAGTATCAAAATCAAATGGAATTATGTTTCCAAAATTCCAAACAATTTTTACAGTGTTTCCCACATTGGCATAGGCTAATAATTGATCTTATTTTATCAGGGATAACATTAATCTTTTTTTAGAATGAAATTGTTTTCCTTTGATTTATTGAAAATTTATGAAGTATTTTTGCGCAAAACAATTCTCAGTAGTTTTGGGGGCTTGAATTTGATGTATTTGGGCAGTTTTTAAAAGGAAAACCAGATTCATGTTTCTACAAACAGTGGTCTTTTCTCAACCAGTTTTCCTTGAGCCGATAAAAAAATTGTAACATCATATTTGTCTTTGTCCAACCCAATTTTTGTTTTGTTAATTTACCCAGTCAGTTTCCCTAGTGGTTTATTACTTGGTACATGTATGTATTCAAAATTAAAAGTCACCTTCCCTTAAGGTGATCCCTCTGCTGCTGCTTCCCAGGTTATTTCGTAAACTTGGTAGCGATCCCTGTCTATACGGCAGTTAGGCCTACAGGTTGAATGGCTTGACTGGCCTTCCCCCCCCCCTCCCCCGATTAATGATATTGAAAAAAATATAGGGAGACTGCAACATAGGGCTAGTGGGTAGCTCAGTTGGTAGAGTGCTGGCACGTTGATCCGGAGGTGGCAGGTTTAAGTCACGCTCTAGTCAATTTTTCTTTGTTCAACCCAAAATTATTGTACATTTTTGTAAGTTTTAGGCTTGTTTGTAAAAAAAAATGGATGCTTTAATAAAATATCATAAGATTTCACTTATATTTGAAGAAGAAAAAGAATAGGCCTAATTGCATACAATGTATGTGTGCACTGTACGTATGTACATTTTTAAGAAAAATACTACAACTTTTTACTTCACATTTACTTCTATACTTGTGTCCTGTCTTAGGAGAAAGTTGATGCCAAATGAAGTATGCCTACATCACATACATGTACATACATTTAGTGTACTATCTCCACTGGAGATTTGGGGTTGGTTTTCTTTTGTAATTCAATATCTGAAGGGCTTTTGTCCAGCTACATGTAATCAATACATTGCCAAACCCAACCTTGGTGATTAGATAGAGAAACCAACAGGCCATAGGGAACAGTAATTGTACATTCTACCCTCAAGATAATGCTGCAGTACAGTACTAGCCACACCCCTGAGTAAACTTTTCTCCTCCCATCCTCTGCACTCTTCTGTCATTAACTAAATTGTTTTAGGGGAATGTGTAGGTGAGTTTGCAATATTGAATGCTGTACATGTAGGCAGTGCGGAAACTAGGGTAAACCTTTTTTTCTAGGGGGGGCACTTCTGGCAATTAGAACTGTAGTTTCCAATTGCATTTTTCTTGAACAAGCCCCTATTCAGTGCTCTTGTGATGCCATTTACAATTTTTTTTCAAATGGGGAGGGGGGGGGGGGCCAAGTTAGGCCTACATGAAATGTAGCTTACTGGGTAATTGGACAAGACTTTAATCTCAAGTTCAGAGTATGATCTTATTATTTGGTGATAATAACAAATGGGGTTCAAGTTGCTCACTTGCAATTTACTTAAACATTAATTTGGTTCTCAGAATTCATTAGTCCATTTTGTTTGTTTTAAAAAGAAACTCTGGCTCCAGGTTTTCATAAGATATGGTATTGGTAGAACACATTGTAACCTGTGAAAAGGTGGACAGTTATTCATGAAGTCTACACTCTATTTCATGTATTTAGCCTGAGGATGTATCCAGACTGTAGAGCGTGGTGTAGAGATGCTACAGTCTTCTGATCGTGCTGATTACTGAGTGTGAAGTGTGACAACCATGTCCCAATGCTCACCTTTACATGACCTTGTGCTAGAATAAGTGCCGATGCTAATTGTCTGATACATTGAAAACTAAACAATACATGATCATGAAACCATGGAGGAAGAATCCGACTTCTTGCATGATTAAACCAAAGAGTGAAGGATAAGTCACACTTGTAGTATGTACATATTGTCTGCAGTATTACATGCAGTAAATTGCAGTGGATCCAGGAAGAACTTGCAACATCTCACCTGTACTTTGTGGCATTGATCTTGTACAAAAAATTCTTTTTCAGACAATTCAGGCCTGGAATTTCATCTTTGATAGGGCAAGGCCATTTTCATTTTGCAAAGGGCACTTCTTTTGGAAAATTTAATGTCTATATGGGAAGCTTCTGAAAGGGCACCAAGGCCAAGACCAGTGGCGACAGAGGCAATGGCCTGCGAGGCCTCCGTGTAATTCCAGGCCTGCAATTTCTGTACAACTTTCCAAATGAACCATCTGGGCAGAACCTTATGGATGCATAGTAATATAAATGAGCTTAGTGACCTTTCCCTGGTGTACACTCATCTAGCCTACAGCTATCTTTATCTAAGTGTACAAAGGATTGGTACCCTGAGAGAATTCACTGTAAATAAAGTTAATTTGTTTGGGTGAGGTGGTTGAATATCGTCAACCAATGTGTTCAGGATAATTCCCTTGGCGGTGCATAGCCACTAGTCTAGTTAATTAAATATACATGTAGGCTGGTCTAGGCTGGTTCTGATCAGATTCTCATTCTAGTGGTCTCCTGTGTTTATTTAGTCATTGGTCTGAAAATTGAACCAATAAATGTGTTCAAGTATGGATACATTAATCCATTATTTATGCATGAATGGGCAGACATCCTATTATGTAAATACATGTACCAGGCAGTCTTTGTGTACTCCACTACCTGGAGGAAATTCATGAGATTTAATACTTGCTGGTTTTTATTGAGGTAAGCTTTAATAAACAGAACATAATGATATTGGTAATATAACACTGTCACACCCAGTCTTAAATCATCTGGTCATGTTGGACACAAAAGCAACACTAACATTTGAGGAATAAATACTAAAATAATCAGAGACAAAAGAAACTTTGAGAATTTAACGAATTGACAGTCACCCCCCCAAAATTGTTACTGTTAAAAATATCCATTAATGAGTGACTGTATAGGAATCAGCACTAGTGAAGAAAATGTTTACCACTAGGATACCATGGAGGTGAGAAATGAGGATACCAAGTTAGTCACAACATACATCATGTACATGTAGGTATATTTAGGGTCAGAGGTGAAATAATAATAGTAGTAATAATGATAGACGTTTGTAGTGCACCATGTCTGTCAGAAAGACACTCCTGGCAAGGAACTCTGCTAATAATGAAAGACCTACTTAAAGCCTTGACTTAATAAGTGAGTTTTGAAGCTGGAGAGAGTGTCTTCTACTCATGACATATTTTGATGAACACATCTTTATAATTATTTGAAAACTTAATTATTTAAATTAAAGCAAATGGGATTTGCAAAGACGGATGCTTTAGTTGACTGTAAAGTTGAACATCAGAAAACAACCTGTTTCATTCTAGTGTACACTGTACATTCTGTGTACAATGTAGCAGGTACCAAATATCTCTGCCTTTCACACCTCTGTGTGCTTCTACAGCATCTTGAAGACAGTGCATCTTCTCACCTCCTGAGCTAAGCAATACCAAAGACAGAAAAGACCACTGTTTCATCGACACCTCTGGCAGAGTGTGTAGATCCTTCAAAGCTTTTTACCAGGATGACTGTGTTGACGGAACTTTAGCATACTTTTTATAAATGTAGATTTGACAAGCAAAAGCTCTTGTTAATTCCTTGTTTACAAGTAAAATTAACAATGTGTTGGATAATTGATATACAGTTTTTGGTTAAATTTGAAGTGATATTTACAATAGGTTTTTTTTTTTTTTTTTTTTAGGGGGGGGGGGTGCAGGGGAATTATTATTTATTATTTGTTTTGTTCAGTACTTTTGGTGATGTAGTTGTTGGGAGTGTGTACACTTACTGCACTTTTGTTGGGATATCAGGAGCAATAAAAGACCCAAACCAGGGCATTGGAGACCATGGCCATTTGTACTGTATGTAGTGTTTTGTAAACATACATGTATAGGCCTTGTTACATGTGCATATTCTGTGTACAAAGTTGCGTATTTGTAAAACAAGTACATATAGTAAATGCGCATGATGTGTGTTGTTACAAAAACTTATCATATCAACTGTCCATTGTATTGTTGAAGCAGAAATTTTCAGGGACTTACAAATGTTGTAAATCTGTTCTGTGAGAAACTAATGACAGGAACAAAGTGTATGGGACATTTCTGTAATTACCGTAATAATCCTCTCCCCATTCATTGGACATTAATTTGTTTTTCTTTCACATGAAATTTGTTACAAATAATGTTAGGTATATAACAGGTTGTTCATGTATTGTAAACTTGGGTGTGATCCCTGGCTATATTATGGCAGTTACAGGTTGAATGGCTTCTGACTGGCAACCCCGAACAAAGATATTGACAAATATAGGCAGACCGCCAACATTTAGGGCTCGTAGCTCAGTTGGTAGAGCTCATGTGCACGTTAATCCGGAGGTCGCAGGTTCAATTTCTGCTCTTGTGAATTTTTCTTTGTTTAACCCAAAATTAAATACTGTCAAGATTAACAAGTTGCTTTTCAAAAACAAATGTACATGGACAGTAATCTAGTTGAAGATTCAGCAGTGTTCATTCCTCTTTCCTCCATTGTTCATGTAAAGTACATACATGTATAGTCATAAGGCAACTGTAATGTGGACTGAGTGGCACATTCCTATTTATGTTTTTGCCTGACTGATCAATGCAGTTCGTGCATACTGGCCAATTTCCTGGTGCTCATGATCAAGTGTCCAGGTTTTTTATGCATTTTTCTTTGTTTCTTTGTTTGGGGGGGGGGCAGGAGGAGTGTTGGGTGTGTGGCCAAGGGTGTACGTTTTTTACATCTCAAATTAAAGGGAATATAGGGTACATGTGTACAAAATGCTCATCTGTATGATTGCAGGTAAACATGTAACCATACATTACATCATTTATCACTTATTTATTATTTTCATTTATTTTGTCTGGTTTTTAAGAAGAAAACAGTTCTGACTAACCTGTGAATTCTTGTTAGTTCGAAAACATAGAATCTTAACTTTCCTAGAAAACAGGACACTGTTACAAGTTTCAAGGTGTTTTTTGTTTTTAAATTATTTGTAAGTTACAGTCTTTGTTTTTGAACGATGAATTCTAATGAACCAATTTCAAGGGTAGGACTGCATACCAGACAGTTCTAGATACATGTACAAGTGTCATTTAGGGGCAAGGCCATTTCACTTTTACAAAAGATACCTCCATCAGAGAATCTATGGAAACATTTTGAATGTGCAGCAACTATGGCAACGGGTAACATGAAACATGGTCGCTGTGGCCTCTGTACGGTTTCTATTTATCCCTTAAACTTAAAGGTATCCTTGCCCTAAATGTTTTTGGTTGCTGATGTAAATGTGTAGACACAAACAAAAAGTATAAAATGTCATCCATTCAGGGGTGAGACAATTTATCTAAATTCAAATTTGTATTTCTGCCTGGTGAACAAAAACATACAGCTGGGGTGGTTTTTTTTTCAGTTATTAAAACTGATATTCTTTGATATACTAGTATTATACACTTTTAAAACACTTAAATCAATTTACAACATGTACACATTATACTTCTCTATTGCTGAGGATACCGTTCTAAGAATCTCCTTAATAACTATTTATATGGAGTCACTTAAAGGTTGACATGCCCGTCATTTCACCATATCTCCCTAAATTTGGATCCTAGTTTCAGAACTTATTGTCATTTATTATTCTCACCCCTGTTATTACTTACATCATCCTTCAATACTAGACTGATGTAAAATTTGCAAATGATTCAGGCTTTTCCCATTGGTGTACACCAAACAGTTGACACAAACACTTGACAGATTTAAACAAGTTTTTACTCATTTTTCTGTCTTTAAGTACTGAAATATTTTGTTATGTTCTTAGTATTTAATGAAACATTTTCAGGTTTAAAAGTATGTTTTAGATCTTGTTGGGAGATTTTGTTCTTCAATATTTTTTTAAGCTCCTGAGAGCTTGCATAAAGTGTTATTCGTGATGTTTGGCATTGATATAAATTGTGTATTTATTGTATAGTATGCTCTGATTACCTTTCGTAGACCATGCATGTACTACTACTATTACAAACTACATCATGATGCAGTCAAGTATGTCATTTAGGACCCAACCTTAATCATTTGCCTTTGTTCAGAAAGTAATTAATAAAAAGGAAGTGTTTTTTATTATCAAGTTTATGCTTGGGAATCATACTCTTTTTACTGACAATTTGCAGAGATAATTTGAATTGCAGTTTTGTCCAACAAGAAGAACCCAATATTTTGATTCTGACACTATTTATAGGCGGTTATGTTTTAAATCTGAGACTGCCTGATCAACAACTGTTGGTGTGTGTATGCCATTGTTTCAAAGACTTCTGAAATACTTCCATATTCAGGGTGATTTCTGCAATGTTTTGCAAGATTTAGGTTTTCATTTTGAAAGTCAAATACCCCAAGATTTTGATGTACATGTAAAAGCTAAGCATTGATTTCATTATGTCTGAACATACATGTACTGTAAAAAAATTCCTTTTCTATGGTCTGAAAAACATTGGGCTGAGTTTTTGTTTTCTTACGTTTTATTTGACTGCAATCGGTTCCTGCATAAACTCTGACATTCTAAAACACATTAGAGTAAGTTCCATGTCACCATTGGAAAACCTTCTCCAGATTATTTTTGCAAGGTTACATTGATGCAAAGCTTCAATTAGTGTCAACGTTAATTGATTCTAAACAAAGACAAGGAAGACAATACCAATGTTGGCCTAATTGCTCACTCTTCCCTGCACCTGTCATTTAAGTTGTGTAAACAACCTGTAAAGTCTGATTGATTCTTTAGCATCCAAAGTGTTTCTAACAGTTATTAGTGATTTACGTTTTGTTGTGCTGTTAATTATCTTTTTCAGTTGATGATTTATTTTTCTCATCTGCCATTTTTGATTCTAATAAAAATAGCCGTGTTAGTCTGATAGATAAAACAAGGAAGGTAGTTGCACTTGTACATGTAGCACTTAAATACTAACTAATTACATAACAAACTTTGAGTTTTCATAGCAACTACAATGTACTGTAGTTGTTGCTGAGAAAGCTCATGCAGTTTTTGTGTGTAGTTAGCCTAGTTAGTCTTTACATAAATGTGCTACCACTACCTTCCTTGTTTCTGAATATGTATAACCCAGTTCATGTACATGTATTAGCCCAGATGGCTACATTCATGCATAAGCCTGGCATGGGTAGAAACTTTTCGGTACAACACATTACACTGTACAAGTTGTACCATGTACATGTTTTTCCATAACTTCACTGTAATTGTTTATGATAAATACAGTATTCATTGAAATTGTATTTTGAAGTAAAACAAATAATTTGTACAGGTTTTATATGAATATGACGTGATGTTTGCACATCGCATAATGTTTTCCTAATGC